>OY720431.1:136209655-136457401 GCA_963082735.1 Pocota personata | reverse complement strand
AGATGCCTACAAGATAAGCAAGATGGAGATACGATCACTCACCTGCTGTGAGAGATTCGTGTCTAGGCGCAAATAGTTTTGCGTATAAGTGACAAGTAACAAGGTTTAAGACTGAAACGGTTATACAATTTGTTTTCTCAATGAAAATTCATCCTGCTAAGTTTCTGTTGCTGCAGTTCCTTCTTACATCTTTAAAGAAACTATGAAAACTTTAGTAAGAACTGGTAAAAGTTCTTACAGTATCCTATTGCAACACCACCACCTGACGAAAACCAGCAGAATGAAATACAGAATTTCCCCCATTATTCTTTGCGGTTCAAGAACTGATAGGTGTGAGTCGTTTGAGCAAACAAATTCTCAAAGAAACCTTAAAGAAAAAAATGTCCCTACTGTTCTACCCCACATATAGAGTTAACGCTACATTCCGTGTTGTTTAAGACATTATAAGCTATAAAATCTCGAATTACAAGAACTAAAAATTGAGGGTAGCTGAAGAAACTTTTACTTCCCTGTTACCGCTTAAGGAGGCACCAGAACGATTTCCGAATAGTAAGCTATCAACGAATGTTCGATAATATTTCTTGAGTATCTAAAGTGTTAGCCGTTCCATAGTTTGAAACTTAGATGTGCATTCGAAATCGGCAACATTGCATTTAACAGCCGATCACTGCACCACTGCCTCAAAGGGTTTAGTTCTGGATCCAGTGGGATTTTCCGGAGAAACCTTTCTAGATATCCACGTAAACCTGCCCCTACAGGGAAGATCTATGACATCCTTAATACGAGAGGTATTAAGCATCAAATACAAAAGCAACTGAAAGAGATCACTTGTTGCCCCGTCAAGATCGGACAAGATACAATCGAGATCTTCAACGAAATTAAAAGTTCTTGCCAATATATTCGCCGAGCACGTCTAAATATGTGGGGCCACTTTTAGACACAACATCATCAGGTAAGGAGTAGTCATAGAATCTGACCCTGCTGCTGTGCTCTACAAACACATCACTGTGAATGGAAGGAATCACTCTTTGGGGTGAAAGGCGAAGGTTGCGGAAATGCAAACTTGGAGTTTTTCTCTCCGCACGATCTAGAACGAGGCTGTTTATCAATAATGATCCGATGAGGGAAGGAAAATATAGGTACATATGTGTTCACAGTTTAAAGTGAACAAATCATATTACGTTTTAAATTCTATAAATCCCAATGTTCCGGCCTGTCAATAAACTTAACATCCATAACTTGTTTTAATTTTCTGCAGATGCTTGGTACATAAAGTCCATGCCCAGACGGGACTGTGGCGTCAATCACTCCGCGGAGTTTTTAAATTTATAACAATAAGTATAGAGAATCCCCAAGTGTGCAAAAAAATCCCCAAACCAAATACTTCATCAAAATCTATTTAAGCATTTGGCATGAATTCGTCATAATTCCTCAGCTCTTTCAAATCGGATTGTAATGTTTACCTATCCATAAAACTTTATCTGAAAAATTTTCTAATGAACAACAGAATGAAAATCAGTTTAGCCGCACTTGAGTTACAGAATTTTGTATGCATTGTAGTACAAAACTTAATAACAGACCACAAGTTTTCATATTATTTCTAGCTGAGTCGCCCGGCACCGCCTGAGTACTTAATTTCCTTAATTCAAAGCTGGCCCCCGTCTTTTTTTTTCGGCCCCGTACAAATTATAAATTCGTTACAATTTTTCGTGACGTTTAGCTATCCCTAAATATTCTTCGATAAATTACCTAATTAAGAAAGTAAACAACATCGAAATAGATTCAGCCATTCTTTAGTTACATGGCTATAACGAGACAAAATCAGAAACATAAGACTTAAGTTGAAAGCTTTGCATAAATAAAGTACGTAATTTTAGAGAACCTCAAACATTTTTTTTTGTAAAGACAAACTACTTGAAACCGACTAAATGATCGAAGGAGTCCTTTTTCCAAGTACATAATTTCATATCAATATTTCCAAGTCCTTACAAACTCCTAGCAAAAATTATTCTACTGTTTTACCAAAAAAATAAAGTCCTTCAAAAGTTCGTCGTACGCGTGCAATACCAACAGAAAAGTGAAAGCAAACCAAAAATTTATACAAACATAGATCAAGACTTCAAAGTACCCTTGTGCCTAGTTCCCATGGTTTTTCAAATCACACCAAAAAACCAAAGATGATGATGACGTCCTATTACCGAAAAAAAAAAAACAAAATTGGTTGCTCTCTCGCAAAACGTTGGCAATAATTACTTTGGTCCTTATTTGTAGAGAAAATTTTACGCATGGCGAAATGTTTTTCTTTTTCCCCTCCACAATTCGCGTTGTTCGGGGTGTTTTTTGTTTGACAGACTTAATTTAAATATTATTTTTGTATAATTTTTTTTTTATTCTATTTTTCTTTGGTCCTTTTTAGCATGTCAAATGAGTTCCTTTGAAGTTTTCATTTCATTTTGGCTCTGTGTGTGCGTGTGTTCGGAGGAAATTCTCTTTTCTTTTTGGATAATTTTGCGTGTACACACAGATACTGTATCTTTTTGACTATATCCGTGTGGAATATCAAAATTGTTCATCGATATAGTGTATAGAGCAGCGTAATGAGAAATATGTTACTGTTGTGTTATACTCTTAAAAGGAATCTAATGTAATTATGAGGAAAAAAAGAAATACGCAGATGCTGGAAAGATTTTAAGTGGAAAGTCGTTTTCTGTGAGATATCACTTTTAATATTCGAACAGAGGGATATTTAGTTATTTGAGGGGTGTTGGTAGATGTACCCAAAACGGTGGGAGGTTTAATTAAAAGAAGATATGTACTTTTGATGTTAAGTGAATGGAAATTCTTTAACGATTGCTCTACTAGAGAGAAAGAGCAATAAATACATACTTAGGCATGTGGAAGGAGTGTTAGTAATTCATGTGTAATAATGGAACGCACCCCTTCAAAGGATACATTTTCTCATGTATTTACAACCCACTATCTATGATATCCTCTTCCTGCTTCATTATCATTTATTCTGAAATTTCAAATGACTCTTTATGGCAAATAGCAATTAAAATTTCATAGCAGGAACTTTGATTCTGTAATACTCGTATGTACATCCCCACTGTAATATAAAATAAAAGTGTTGAATAAGAACGGAGATTGAAATTGAAAGCCAAAGACAGGAGAGAGAAGAATGAGGACAAGAAAAAAAGAAAACTAAAAACACGGTAATCATAAAAAAGAAGAAGATTGACTTGACTATACACTACAGCACACACAATTCATAAACTCGGGGTTGTTCGGAGGTTAAGTAGATTGCAAAAGATGGGATTTCATGAGGAGAACCAACTACCAGACTCCGTCTCAGATACCTGAAGTCATTACAAGTGATTTCGCTTAACATGTGTAGTTTCATACATCACTTGAACCTGTGGTTTTTATCCCCTGTCATGTCTTCCATGGCATAACACTGGCTAGGATTTTATGTGCATACAGGAGACGACGACGAGGACGAATCATCCTTTGTTCGACACTTAACTGCAAAAGGAAATTGAACTTCAGTCGTTTCTGTTGCAGCATAGATCCAGAGAGAGAGATAGTGAACAGTGCGCCTCATAAAAGTGAACAGATTCTTCTTATAATGAAAAAGCCAAAAGGATTTTAAGCTCATAGAAGGCTTACTGTATTCGTACTATATGGAATTGAAGAAGGGTGGCTGAAAGAGAACACAGCTATGGTACAGCGATTTCGAATAAATCCTGTAGAATGAGGATGAGTATCATCCTCTTCTTCTGTGTGCATAGAGGAATGCATTTTCACAGAAGGTATGAGGAAAGTGTATGCCTTGTTACACGAACTAATCATACACCTTGTTTGGTAGAAGAAGGCTTTTTCGGAACAAGACTATTGACATGGTAATAAGACTTAGATTCGTTAGCAGAACGATGAAATTCTGAAAAGAAGTCAGGGATGGAGTTGATAAGGATAAAGGGGCGCCTGTTGCGTCTAATTTCTTGCATGCATGAATGGTCTGGAATCTTAATCTTGACGCGGAAGTCAAAGTGTCCAGGAGAATCAAGTATCAATGAGTATACTTCTGGATGTAGGATGCACTTAGAATTATGACGTTGAAGAGAAAATTCAGAAAATAATAATGTGAACAAAAATGGTGACAAAGAGGACAAAAGGTTCACTTAAAGAGGATCAAATGATGAGAAGACGATAGGAAATTTTATGTAAACATGTTCGAAAAAAAACATCAAATTCTCGAAAACGGTTAAAGATATGCGGAAAATACTAAAGAGTAGAGTTTTGGGGAACATACGGGGACGTTAGTTGGTAACCTTAAATGTTCTTGATTTTAAGGATAAGGAACAAACTTACTTAATGGAGAACCACAGATGACTTCCATGTTACAAAATCTATTTTCAAAATAATCTTCTGATGTAAAATTTCAATAGAATTTGTTAGGAAGTTACTGGTTAGGTGACCTGGTTATGGTTATATCGTAGGTACTCGTACATACCAAAATATATATGAAATTTTAAGGAATAATGTTAGAATTTGATTTTGAGCCTTAGTTCAGGTAACGATTCTCGAAGAAGATTCATTCGAATCGGTGCATTTTTGCATAAGTTATCGTGAACGAAAAAAAAAAACGAAATTTAACAAAATGATCTCTATTTTCGAAACCACTTGCTCGATTTATACTGAATTCGACAGATTTATAGTGCTTCTTAAGTTTAACAGGTACCAATAAGAATCATTTAAACCGGTGAAGTTTTGCAGAAGTTATAGTGGAGGTAAAAACATTCAAAGATTTCACTGTATTTTCAAAACGGATTAACACCAAAAATAATAGGGCTCATCATGGTAAATACCTTGCATTAAAAATCGTTGAAATCGGTGCATTTTTGTTCAAAAATTTCGTGAATGAACAAATAGCGTGCAATAACCGCACAATATTAATTGCGTTTTCGGAATCGTTAATCCCGAGACCTATTTCAGGCTAGCACTCTGCAAATAGAATCATTAAAATCGGTCTATTAATTAAGGGACCAATAAACTGAGTGACTTATAGCCAGTTCTTCATTTCAGGACAGGGTAATGGTACTCATTTTCTCTTCCCTTTAAAATGAACGTTTCATTACAATCCCCCTTTGCACTTTCGCATATTTGGTGTGAACTTCTTTTTATAAATATTGTTCTTGTTTCTGTGCACTTTCACCCCAAAGCATATGATGACTTCATTCCCCCTAGCCCTATATAAGGACCTTCAACAATTTTTATCACTCCTAGTTCTGCCATTCGACATAGTTCGAATTAGTATTCGTAGAGCGTATTCTAGGTCCTGGTCTTTCCCCTAAAATCCAAAGGAGAACATTTTAAGACTTCCACTTGCTACTTACTTTCTAGAAAGTTTTCGAGGGCAAAATGACATTGTTTACTTATTTCATAAATCTAAGTACACCCCGAGAATTTTCTTTGGCGTGTGTCGTATGACAGGACTCAGGAAGAAACAAAAAACGAACAACCACCATAACTTGATAAGGGTTCCGCTTTTTTTTTTTTTCTCTTAGGTTTTAGTCTCTTATATTCCTGATAAAAAATTTATGAACGTTAGTTGAAAGGGCCTTTTAGAGGACATAAACAATTCAAAAACGAAAAAAACCAAAGTGAAAGAGGAAGGAAATTGACAGGCTTTCCAACAGCCACACAATCTCCCCCCCAACGTGTGCGTTACGCCACCGAGAGTAAGATTTGAGAGAGATGTTCCGAAGCAGTGAATTGTAAATGCTGTGCAGTGTGTAGAATACGAGTATAAGTGAGGGATACTGTTCTTTGTTTCATTTAAAATTCCAATTGAACTTAGAACAGAAGAAAAAGGAAATATAAAAAAAAAAACATTAATCCACAAGCCTTTCAAAGTCTTATTGAACCCTTAAAATCCTTTCGCTAGAAATCTCTTAATTAAATGCCCCGAAGGCATTACTTTTAAGCCTCAAATCAATGAAACCCTCCTTCACATACAAAGAACAAGAAAAAAAAAAAAAAAAAAAAAAAAACCAAAGAATTTTTCACAAAGCCTACTTAGGTACCTGGTTCCTACTCGTACAGCACCAGTTCCCGATCGAATGTAGTGGTAGTGGTAGTGGTAGATAAAGGAATACAAATAATAGCACAAAGCAAATTAATCAACACAGGCACAGACACAAAGAACATCACAACCAGAGAACCCGGAACCAGGAAAGAAGATTTAGGATTTTACAACGAAATGTCGGTATAGAATGAAAAGCTTGACGTGAAGATACACAGAGAGCAGCGTTTCTCTATTGTATGAACGTGGAGTGGGTACGAAGTATAAGGGATGAAGAAGGGATTCCAGTAGAATCAAGGAACCCAACAAGTTCAATTAATTTCTGAGCGCATAAACCACAAAAATTAAATTAAAATCCACCACAATACAACTTGAGGCCTGAACAGCGTAGAGGCTTTCCGTCGCCCTCATTCCATTACTACGAGGTCTCTTCATCTTTGGAATCATTTAAGCCACCCTGTGTCATACTCTTACACTGTCTATCTGTCGGCAGAAAGCAAGAAAATCATTTTATTTTCCCTCGGATGCTGAAAAGGAATCATCATGATAGATGGGGTGAAATGTGGGGAGTGAGGCTTTGAAATGCTAAAAGTATTGGGCTCTAGCCTGCTTGTTTCTCCGACCAATTCTCTCTGCCTTTGATGAATTCTTCACTACATTACAATTGGCATTTATTATCGATAGATGAGGAGTTATGTGTGTATGCGTTGTGGGGTTAATGTTTTCAAAATATGCGATGCACATTGGCGGTGCAAGGGTAGATGCTAAACGGGCGCTTGTTCAGGGCGTCGAGTAGTGTGTTCTTAGACATAAATCAAATGATGAATTTCAAGAAGCTGTAGAAGATCGTTCGTATCCAGACTACGAAGGTACCACGCCGTGAATGTATTTTGCACATTCATATTTCAACAATATGTAAGTTAAAACAAATACAACGTGGAAGTGTGTTTTAGAAATATTTAGAATTTAGAAATTAAATCTTTACGTAGAATTTTTTGAAACAGGATTGCGGACGCAAACGGACGATCTGCCACTGTCATAGCAATTTATGCGACATTGATATTAAATAGGTTTGACTATGGCAATGCGATCTAGAAGATCTTTTACGCAATAAAGTTAAATTATTTCAGAAGGTTTTCTACTTTTTCAATGAATGTAAGGACATCTTCCGTAGAGTAAGATACAGGTGTGATACACTCAAGATACAGTCTAGACCACTGAATCCCTATGGGGGTAGTCTATCGAATTTTGGTGGCAAGGGACGTCTTTTGCAACTTAAGAAATGCGGTTGGCTAATTTTTGACCACTTTTCGAGCAGCTGGGGCAGTATATCGGCAACAATGCGGCGAATGTTGGATTCCAAGTCGTCCATCGTCTCTAGTTTATGGTAGACTAGCAAATTCACATATCCCCACAGAAAATAATACAAGGATGTTAAATCATACGATCTTGGAGGACAATTCACAGGTGCATTACGCGAAATAATGCTCTCATCGAATGTTTCCATCAATAAATTGATTGTGGCGTGCGCTGTGTGTTATGTTGCGCCATGTTGCTGAAACCACAGCTCTTCCACATAAGTACCATTCTAGCGGGGAACGGAAAAGTCAGTAATCATGGATGTATAGCGCTTTTCATTGACTGTAACGTTCTTTTCATCACTTTTGAGGAAATATGAACCAAGCAAACGAAACAGTGATTTTTTGTGGATGTAACGGCGTCTCAAATAAGATTTTCTGCACTCCAAATGCAGCAATTTTGCTTGTTGACGTAGCCATTCAACCAAAAATTAGGTGAAAATGAGGATTAAAAGCAATCTCGGTTTCGGCCCATTCACCGAACGTACGACACACACTATGGTCAAGCGGCTTCAATTCTTCGTAAACCAAGATCTTTCCGCAAAATCTTCCATAAGGTGGATAAACACAGCTCCAATTACTGTGAACGATGGCGAAACGACTCATTCGGTTCCTTCTCAATACTATGCTCCAGAGCAGCAACAGCTTCTTCGGTGCGCACTATACGTCATCCCTGCGAATGCAAAACGATCCATGGACGATTATGTCGACCGATAAGTTTCGTGAATTGAACCACGATCTTCGAAATAAATTTTAACAATTTGCCAGCATTGTTCTGGCATAAGTCTATTCACGGTGAAATGGTAAACCAAACTGAGCAGAAATCGGCTATCAGCTGTCAAATTCGCTGCCACTGAAAAAAGTATTGCCAATTCGAAAAACAAACCTCTGTATGAATCAAATTTTTATCTACATAAATCAGGAATGGAAAAGGATATGGAGGGACTCATCACCATCTAACCACATTATCTACGACTCTACTGCTCGCGTAACAGCCTTTGAACTTCCAAAACATTTGTGGTCTCAACTTAACAGACTCCGAATTCAACACGGTCGATGTGCAGACCTATTGTTCAAATAGGGAACAACAACATCCAGCATCTGTGACTATGGTGAACTTTGCCAAATCATAAGCCATTAAGGCATTGCAATCAACGAGATCCGGGCTGGTAAAACTGTATAACTGTATAAAACTAAATGAGATATCAACAACCCTATAGTGGGTGCCGGGACATATAGGTGTCTCCGGAAACGAAAAGGCGGATGAGCTGACTAGAAACGGGTCCGGTCTAAATTCTTTGCAGGCCCTAATCAAAGCTAGCACACGGCTTTGTTAACTATAAAGAAAAATAGACATAGAATCCATTGAGAAGGCTACCAATTGGACACATGTGCTACAGCTAGATCGATATGGCCAGTATTTGATAAGAAGAGATCTATTGGTCTAATAAAGTATAGTCGTAGGAAAATTCGAACGGTCGTTGGTGACCTGACTGGACACTGCTCGGTGAACAATCATACAACACGACTAGGTCTTCAATATAATGACTATAGAGTTTATTCATCATCTACTGTATTACTGTTCTGCATTGGCCCTTAGAAGAAGCTTAACTCTTTGTAGTAACTTCGTCTCAGGTCTGGAAGACCTACGCAATATTGAGTTAACGACTCTATGTGGTCTAAGTTAGCCGTTGACATCTGTCAACATGGGTAGCCTAACATAACCCATTATTCATTTTTAATAATAAAAATAATGGTCTAAGTTTTTCCTCGGATTTTTGGAAGTAAAATCGTGACTTGATTTTTTTAAATCGTGACTTTTACTTTTAATTTTTAAAAATAAAAATCATGATTTACTTCTGATATTTAAAAATAAAAGTTGTGATCAGATTTATATAATTGATTTTTAAAAATAAAAATCAGAAAATAGTTATTAATCTGGGATTTGATCCTCAGTAACCGGAACGCAGTTACCATCTAGTTACTTGATTATATTATAAGGGGAACAAATTCTCGCATTTCTTTAATAAGCAGACATATTAAAGAGCTATTCTCCTGTGTGGGTGAGCCTTTGAAAAGAAACCCATTCCAGCACCACCTTGTACGTAATTGAAGTCATTCGCTAATTAAAATTTACTCATCATAGCAAACCCGTAAGACTCCCGACTTTTTCCTTTTTTTTTTTCTTAATGGAATTAGAAACCATTTATGTATTTGGTTTGCACACCTATCCCTTAGTTTCATCTACCGCACGTTTTATTGCTTCCATTCCCTTTCGTTTTTGTTCTTCGTTACAAAAATAAGAGAAAAAAAAAAAACGAAATAAGACGTTGGACGATGACCTAATTCAACAATCGATTCATCCCCCTTAGTTAGATTTCTCGCTTTCAGGGTTGATTCCAAACAGACCACATGAATAGCTGTGATCTTCTTTAAACAACAAAACAAGGCGAAAAGAATGTAGCCAACATAAAGCCATTCATCCTTCTTCCACACAGCTCAAAATGTGTGTTGGAAAACTGAATATATTGCATTTTATTATGCGAGAGCTAGTATTTAATACCATCAGCGGGTGGTGATTTGCGTTGGGCAATATAATGACCTCCAAAGTCCCTGGTCTGTTATATCGCCCACAAATGGATACAAGGTATCTATGCGTTTAGAAATTGTTTATAGCCAAACAATATGTTATATAGTATACAGTAGCGAAGTAGTTGAATAAAACACCATATAAAAGATACATACATACATAGGTATATTACATATAGGGTTCTCCCAAGAGATGTAATCAATTACTTAGTGTTCTCTTGTGTTCACTCACCCTCTCCAATTCGAACTTCCTTTGCAAGTATACTATACAGCGTATGCGTGAATGTATATACTGTAATAGAAACTGGGGGGCTAGGAAGTTGTGCAGAGTGTATATCGCCCCAAGGGGTATTACGTGAAGCTTTCAAGAGCTCTCTCTCTCTCTCTCTCTCTCTCTGTTGCTATCATGTACTCGTATATCCGTGGATTAATAATTAACCTCGCCAGGATGAATTCCATTTCCGATGAAGTTTATTTCCATCTCAGCCCCCCCGTGTCTTCCACCTACCCATTCCTTCAACATTGATTAGTAACGGCAAAAGAAATAGAAATAGCACAAAACGAAAGACATAAAATGACCTAAAAAATAAAGCAGAAAGGGTGAGAAATGGGATTTCTAACCTAATTATCTTGTCCTTATCCTTTTTTTTGCTTTCATTCTACGTTTTGTAATGTGATACCTACCTACAGGATGTCATCGATCGATGTATACACATATACGACAACATCTATTTAAATTAAATATAATTTGAAATTCTCTTTTAATTGTTAATTCCGCGTTTAATACTTTGTGACAGAATGTCACAGGCTCTATCTTTCTGACTAATCTCAACTTTTCAACATTAATTAATGTAATTATCGTTAGAAGATAATTTTCGTGAATCTTTTGTGATGGCAACGGCATGACGACAGAGGGAAGGATATATCTTCAAGTGTTTTTGAAGAGGGTGATACAAGTTGACGTTTTTTGTTAAAATGATCTGGGCTATAATAGAGGGGGAATTAATTGTGATAGTGTTGTGTAGGTAGTAAGATGAAAAGGATACAAAAAAGTATCAAATTGTTGCGAGTTTCCATTGATCTTCCAAATTAAACCTTTCGGTTAATGCGTTTGTGTCGTCTGTCATTAATTTAATGAGAATTTTATTTTTAGAAAGGATACAGTAGAAAAAAAAAACTTTTTCAAATTTCTTTTGAAATTATTTTGGTCATTCGAACCAGAACATAAATGGCGCCCAACTCGTATCCATTCAAAGATTCACATCGCACTTTCTTTTCTTTATCGGGCCTGTCGCCCTCAGACGCAACTAGTCCATTGTACTGCCAAGAAGGAAACTCTGATTTACCCATTTTAATGGAATTTCCTCGTCTTCCGGAAAAAGTCGAGTAAAGGCTTTAGTGTTGAGGAGCTTACGGTTTCAGAACTCATCACATCAGCGCAGAATATCTGCCATCTGGCAGAAAGTATTCGAGAGTGCCATCGTTCTCTGCACAAGCGTTGCAGATTATTGTATGAATTAGGATTACCACACTGAGGTGTTTAGCACACAATTATGTTCATAAGAAAACCAATCGTCAATGGAGGCCCTGACCAAACGCAGGTTCTGGTCCTGGGAAAATCTTCTCTGAGTCTTGCCTTGCAATCTCGTCGGAGATCTCATTCCTCATAATTCCAATGTGGCCTGGGCGAGACAAGAATCACAGAGTTCAGCCTTGAACGCAACCTGACTGTCATTACAGATGCAAATAGCCCGACCCTTCCACCTATTCCTTAAAACATAGTTCATGGCCATTAGGATTGTATAAGTTTCCTTTTGAAAAACAGATGTACGGGTATATATGCTTGATGTTGTCGTTCTCCAAGAAGACACCAGCACCAGATCTATGACTGGTTTTGGAGCCATACGTGAATATTCGGCTTCAGTTCCTTCCTTCACATTGAAAAGTCGACTTTAACTTTGCTCAAGAACTGAAGTTCTGGTGTAATTGCGTCAGACGGCATATCCATAACACAGGGGTCGTAGGATAAGTGCCATTGAAACTCCAGTGTGTCCGAAACTCCTCACCTGAGACTATAGATTGCTTTGATAGTACTGCCTATGATACAAGTAGGCGGATTGAGCAATGTATGTATCTACAGCAGGCTTACTCGGAAAAGATCCCGTGCAGCCGAAACAAGCCGTTCTTTGAAATTTAGTGCAAAGGGCAGTCATATATTTATGCGAAAGCCTCTTCCACCAAACAACCGACGCATATGCTAGATAAGGTCTTATCATAGCCGTATGGATCCAAAGTACCTTTTTGCTGAAAGTGCCCTTACATTGCGAGATAACTGGCTGTGTTTGTCACTGATCATATCCAGAGACATTTGCGCGTTAGCACAGGCTGTCTCTAGGTGACATTAACTCACTTCAGACGTTTTGAAATCTACCCTACATATCCGAGACTAGAAGTGAAATTACCCAATGCATGTGGCTTGTTATGTACAAGAAAAGATTCGGTGATACATACTTACAGAAAAAGAATGTCGATTGCGTTGCGCCAACAACTTTTAGAAACAATTTTGAATTTTGAATGGATTTTTAAATTTTAGTATAGCGATATTTTTCGAAATTGCATACTACACACTCTTGATCTCTCGCCTTTGGTTGATATTCATGGATAGTTGGCCTTATCCAACCATAGTCTTCCGTGATTAATACTCAGTCATGACCGCTTTGTAGTCAGTAGGATATACTCGTATCTCATCTCTTATAGTTATTTGTAGTTCGCATCACTCATGACTAGCGCTTTGTCTCTGTGAGTATTATACTCCAACATGATTGGTTGGTAATTTCTTATCTCTAGTAGTTATTTGCAGTTGATACTTAGTTATGAACGAGAACGAGAACGAGTGATGAGACTACAATTTACACATACGGTTCAAAAGTCATCCATAGAATAGGCTCTACAGTATACTCTGCAGATCCATTTATAAGTCCCCTTTAAACAAACTACCGGTTGCATGTAGTGTATAAAAAGCTTACATATATATAAAATGACGATGGCTAGGTCGGTGACGGTGTATTTCTAATGACGAATAAGCTAACGACTGGAGATTGGATGTTACTTCGGGATATTCTATTAAGCGAACTGCTAGTAACCTTTCATCATTCCTTTCAAAGAGCCTACAAGAACTGATTGAATTTCAGCTGAATAGTGAAGAGCTGGTTTTGAAGCATTTAAAAGGATCGATTTCATACTAGTCGGATAGATACTTGAGATAATTAAGAGCAGAAAAACAATTGCTAGTTCTGGTAGCTATACAAAGACTGTATAGTCTGTAATAGGCTCTGCATAGGTAAAAGTGCTACCAACCAACTTGTTGAACTTATTAGTCGATTCAATATTGAAACAACCTATCGTCTTTCATGTCTGTCAATGCTTCCAAGGCTGTTATGATGTTGTCCACTACGTAGATAGGTAGTCAATATGTCTCGGTACCCAGTTGGTACCAAATAGTAAACCAAAATGTAGAGTAAACTTTTATGTAACATTTGGAGATTAGAAAATCGAAAGACATCAACTTTCTCTAGCCATGTCTTGGTAAGTCCTATTACGGTGGAAATTTGAACGAGCATAGTCAGACTATATCTTGTTCCTGATGCATTCACGCTTCAAACCCAAACTAATGTAAATATAGAGTCTGACGTTCGTTAGTATTATTGATTCGTTGAAATGAACGCTGACTACAGTCAACTCTGTAGTGAACGGGATGACTCTTTTTTTACATTGTATCCAGTTGCATAAGCTGTACATTACATACCTGTGAACACAACTCAATAAATATCTATGTACAAACGGCAACATACTAAATAAAATGTAAGAAAAGCACTCACCAGTTTCTCATTGAAAACTTAAGCTACTCCGACTGACCGTTTTACAATGGAGATTGCTCTAAAAAGCGAAGACAACATAACGCCTAGAAGCACTGCTGGGACGATGAATAGTTTTCAGTGAGGGTTACAGTATCTCTTTGTGTGTCACTTAGAATGCTTAGTTGAATTGGTCTCTTACCATGAATGATGGAGCTAATCGATGAGCTCTTTGGAGCCGGAAAACTCTCACTACATGGTAGATGATGCGCCTCTTATCATATGTCTCCTATTAGACTTCAACACTTCCTTATAAATTTAAGAATATAATAAAAAATCGAGAAGGCTTTTGTTAAAATTTTATTTTCTCTGCTATATGAAGATTAAATGCAGCATCCATCCGTATTGGTGTACCTTTCATAGCAACCCCATTCTGTACAAAACAAAAAAAAAAAAAAATATTCGCTGACTCACAGAAATTTATTACAGAATTTTATGACATGGAAAATCCTTTCGAAAATTTCCCGATAATGCGTTTCTACTCTTACATATCATGATTCTATCCAACCATCCATTCAAGCATCCACCCCGTTCTCGCTAACATTAATGTATTCCTAATATCACATGGCTGACGCTTAAGATTTTTGCCCATAAAAACCAAACTCATAAAGTATCCACACACCACCCCCATTGTGACTGGCGGTGTACATAGTATATAAAACAATTTTCGTTTTATTGTTTATGCATCGTAAAATGTTCATTTTTGTGCGTTAATATTCCCCACAGATACTCATGCAGATATCGTACATGCAGCAGGACCGATAATTGCCTAACAATAGACTGGGACACTCACTATCTGACTTTTTCTAATGCTGTCTGATGTTAACAAAACAATAAAACTCTAAAGGTAGTCTTGCAAAAGAAAAAATATATTAAAATATAATAACACAGTAGCAGTCAATAGTAAGTATCCCCCCATCATGGTTGCAACTTTTTACAATGTTTCAAAGTGTTATACAATTTTGTTAATATCCTGAAAGCTCTCCAGTGTCGTTTTGAATTATGCCTTTCGGTTGAAAATTACACCCTTTTCGGTTAAAGATACCATCAGCTAACGCCACGGACATAGGAAGTAGTAATTTGATTAAGCCAAAGTTTTACATTATCCTGGCTACCCATACGAGTATCTATGTGTGTCTGATGTTGGGTGTTGTTAATTATTTGATGGATTTTAAATTGAAATTTCACAAAAATTTACTTACGTATATGTATGTACGAGTATGTGTGTGGTTGCGAGTTGATGAAATATTTAAATTAAGATAAATCACCGCAAAATAATGTTCTAGTAGAATTGAGTCAGCTGGGACTGTTTACCGCGAACAATTTACTAAATTGCACCATGGTGAGCGAACGCGTTCAGGGATAATGATGATGAGTTGGCGAGATGTAGTCACTCGTATGTGTTGTATACACGAGTTAAAGTGAATTATTGCATGATTTTGGTATTTCTGGATGATGGAAGTAGAGATAGTTCGGTATACAGAATACGGCTTCCAAAATTGTATTCGTGTTTAATTAATGCTTTTGTGTGAAAATTTAAGTGGAAACTACAAGGATATTAATTAATTCGAGACTAATTAGTTCTGCGAACGAATGATTGTTTATGAGAGCAGATGATGTAGCGATTGGTTCATGTTCACCTTTGCATATGAACTTTATACTATTTCACCACAAAAAAATAATTTTCATCAATACGAGTAGACCATCAACCTCAAAAAAAAAAAAAAAAAACGAAGCTCCTCTATTTTCAACAAGAGTATGACTAAGCAACTTTCATTTCGTCCTCTACTTGGTGTTAAAGAAACGTTTAATTAAATTAAAAAATATTGCCATTATTCGCTACAACGTGCGATCACCATTTCCCTTATTTTATCCACCCCCACCCTTCTGTGGTTGAATCGAATTCCTTAATTTTGGCCCAATCAATTTTTATTGCCAAACTTTCATTGACATTTCGTGAAAACAAAACGAACCCAGTCCATTCATTGATATTATCGTCTTCTATCCATTTAGTGCAATATTTGTGGTTGTATTTTGGTTGGTTAGTAATTGTTTTAGGGGGTATTTTTGTTTGTCATTGCTTCTTTGAGGCGATAAAAAATACACAGAACAAAAAAAAAAGAAAAAAGAAGAAAAACAAAAAGTGTTCATTTGACTTAGAAGACTGACAAAGTTTTGGCCATAAAATTAAGGACACAAATTGGTGATTTTATTTTTTTTTTCTTTGTGGAATTTATTTGAATGAGGTATCGAGTAAATTGGGAGATTACACTTTAGCGGAAATTCTTAAATTTAAAAGTCATTGGCTAGTGTTTTTGGATGAATTTTATTGGACTAGTTATTCAAATAGTTCCCAAATTTTCGCAATCAAAAAATCTATTGGAAATTCGAAAGTTTTTGAAAAAATTGGCCTAAAATTGTCGGCGATATTAATTTCATTTGTAAGGACCAATTTCGAGATATGCGCCCTCAGAAAAAATTTCCATCATAGGGAAAAGTCTGACATTTTGAGAATACAGTGGCCGAAGAGTTTGAAAAATTTGAATCAACTTTTTAAATAGCAACAAAAAAGCTTCAACTGGCAATAAACAGTATTTTGGAATGGACTAAAAAATGGCAGATTAGATTCAATAACCTAAAGTCAGTCCATATTAATTTTACACATAAAAACATACCACACATTCCAGTATACATAAACAACAATGTAGTGGAATACTCAAATATAGCCAAATATCTAGGCATGATCCTAGACGCTAAACTGCGTTGGCAAGCGACAGTAAAATGTATTGGCTTATTGGGAGATACTCATCCCTGTCCAACTACCATAAGCTATTGCTGTACAAGCATGTTCTGAAACCGGTATGGACCTATGGGCTCCAGTTGTGGGCATGCACATGCCAAAAAAAATTTTACAAAAAATCCAAAATAAGGTACTAAGGAACATAGTTAACGCACCTTGGTACATAGGCAACGCTGATCTAGATAGAGATCTTAATATTGAAATGGTTGAAGATGAAGTTAAAAAAGCTACTCAAAGGCACAAAAGTAGGCTCTCAACCACGTTAACATATAAATAACAGATCTATTAAAAGCTGCCAATGTAATCAGGAGACTAAAGCGGGTAAAACCTCTTGATCTGTAAGAGTTAGGTAAGGCCAAGAAATTAGGTAATATTTTCGAACAAAAAAAGGTCTTGAAATTTGGCAAACGGCGGATTTTCTTTTCTATTCAAAAATGAATTGCTGATTAGTCAAACGACTAGATGCAATTCCATTCGGGATGACGAAAGTCAGTCCCCCCGGGAGGTTTTTAGATCGGGTTAAAGTCCCTCACTATTGCAGAAGCATTCCTCGCGTACTAGCTCTGCAATGTCTTTCGATGATTTTTCCTTCCAGCGAACCCCGTCCGCAAGTGTTATAAATAGTAACTCACTAACCTTTTTTCAACGAGACTGGAGGCTGGTAAAAAAGCACCCAGTAAAGAACAAGAAAAGGCAACTTTAAGCGATAAGGCCAACCCTAGCAAACTGGCTGCCAAGTATAAAAAAGTTCACGTTGAGCCACGTGGAACCGACGCCGACAAGACAGGTCCAAGCGGGATTCAAAAGAATAATGCAGCGAAAATGTGACGAGTTGCACCGAAAACCGTTGGCGCACAGGTTTCGATGAATAAACAATTTACTGCTGTTGATAAGGCAGGGAAGGATAAAGCACCTGTGGCAACAAAAGTAGCGGACAATTCAAAAGGGAAAGATCCCAGGAAGAAGCCAACAGTGAAGAGACCGGGAGCCAATATGGCGGTTCAGCTTAGCGGGGCTATCCGGAATGTTCTGCTGCTTGCTGTAGAGGATTTTGGTAAACCCAGTGGACAATACACCTTCGAACAGGGAAAGATGATTGAATTAGCCATGTCCAAGGAATTTTTCCATCACATTCGAGGGAATATTAGTTCCACTGTTCTGGAGAATCGGCCTCATGATCTGGTAGCGCGGAATCAGAAGTATAGACTGTAAAGATCAGCGCTCTCACGACTTCGTGAAGAAAGTGATTTCTACATTCAAACCCTGGGAGGAAATCGATTTGAAAGCAGACGAAAGGAAGAAATTCTTTACTTCCTTCTTGCACAATACCCTGCGGTCCCCATGAACGACTGAAAGATTGTTGCTGTGAAAGAAAATGAAGACGGCGCCAAGGGCATAATTGTTGTCATGGAAGAACCACCGGAAATAATGAAAAAAGGGAGGCACATACGACTCTTCCTGGGAGCTGGTGAGTACTCTATGAGACTCATAAGGAAATTGCAGCCTAGCGAGACGGTAGATACTTTGGAGAAGAAGGACCAGCTTGATTTGGCCCTAATCCATGGATCCTCCAAAATTAGGTGAAAGGATTGGGGCATCAAACTACACAACTTTTTACAGCTGCACCGAAGGTAAGGTTAAAACCTGTATCGCCGTCAAAAAAAATCTACACGCACTAATGCTATGCAATTACAGCTCAGACGACCAGACGGTGGTAGAGTTAAGAGGAAGGGACAAATCTTAGACACTGGCGCCCGTATATTCACCAAACGACGAAGATATATGTAGATGTCTACTTCGGAAAAATGAAGCCGTTTATAATGAACTCAACAAGGTAAGACTTAGTCCTAGGCTGTGATGCTAATGCCCATCATGCAGCTTAAACGCTAACAGTAGATGCGAAGCCTTGTTTGATGGGGCTTTTAATAATGTGAGCACTGACGCAATAGTAAGCAGGCTGTATAGGACCGAGTGAATAAGTACGAGTGAATAGCAGAAAGAGAATCAACCGTGGTACCACCCAGAGTGAAGTTCAATCGTCACTTATATGGCTTTTGGTAGTCCACGAGATTGTAAAACAAATGGCTAGAACATAACGGCATATGCTGATGACGTTGTCATACTTATACACATACTCCGGTAAAATCCCTCCCATACTGAGGAAGGAACGACTAAATTATGCACTGCTGTTAGTGAATGACTGTGTTATTTTCACTAGGAGAAAATCAATTCCTGCATACAAATATCCTCGTATGAATGTAGTGGATAGAATAGCCAAGAAATCCCTTAAGTATCTCGGGGTAATACTAGATTCCAAACTAAGTTGTAAAGAAAACATTGACAAACGAATGAAAAAAGCATACGTAGCACTATACTCGTATGATTTAAACCAGAAGGGGTATAATGGCTATACACTGCGGTAGTTAGGCCCATCTAGACCTATGGTTTGACTGTCTGATGGAAAACGCTCGAGAACAAATGCTACCTTGCGAACGTTACGATGATTCAAAGGGCAGGCTGTCTACGGGTGACGAGATCAATGAGATCAACACCAACGGCAGCCGTGGAGACGATACTAAATCTTCCTCCATCAGACCTGCGAAAGCTAAGCAGCAAAAACTGCATTAAGGCTCAAGGAAGCAGGTTTCTGGACAGCGAATCCCTATGGACACTCTTCAATTCTAGGCTCCAAACGGAAACTCTTAAAATGCAACAGGAGATTCTCTATCAAAACTCCTAGAAGAGAAGATTGTGATGAGGGTGGAGTACGTACCAAAGACGAACTGGCTATCTACACCGATGGATCCAAGTTGGATATCAGTATAGGAGCCGGTGTCTACGAAGTACAAACCGCTCTTTTAAACTAAAGGATGACCGCAGCGTTTTTCAAGCCGAAGTGGTCGCAATAAAGCAAGCAGAAATGATCATTGGGGAAAATATTTCCAATATAAAAATAAATATCTATGTTGTTAGTCAAGCAGCAAAAATTGTAATCAACTGATAAGATCCATGCTCGTAAAAATATGTAAAATAAAACTGAATGAGATATCAACAGTCAAGATGGTGACCCTTTGGTGGGTACCAGGACATAGGGATGTCTCCGGAAATGAAAAAAACAGATGAACTGGCTAGATGCGGGTCTGGCATGAATTCGTCACAGTCCCTACTTGAGACTAGTACACCGCTTAGTATACTTTACAGGAAATAGACATAGAATCCATCGAGAATGCTAATAGGCATTGGCGTCAATTAGATACATGTGCTACAGCTAGATCGTTATGGCCAGACTTCGACAAGAAGAGAACTGTTAGTCAAATAAAACTTAGTCGGAAGGAAATTCGAAAAGTCACCGGTATCCTGATAGGCAACCATGCAGCGCGGCTACGTCTTTCATACAACGACTACTGTAGAAGCTGTAGAGACGGAGAAGAAATAGAATCTATTCGCCATCTACTGTGCGACCCTGCACTAGCCCTTAAAAAAAGAACAGCTCTTGGCAGCAACTTTTTCTCAGGATTAGAGGAGATGTAAAATATAGAGCTTACTAAACTCATGGGAATCAATCATTTATTTCGCTGGTTTTACTATCGGTTGTTAATACTTTAGGTTGATAGGGTTTCTCTAAGTGAGCTGTTGACAAAACGTTTGTCAACAAGAGCACCTATTTATTAAAACTAAACTTTCTTTCAAACCATTCTAATCAGACTTTCGCTGCGAAAAAAATCGAGCATGTAACGAAACTTAAAAGAAAATCGCTGCAATTTCAGATTCCAAGCAAGTGATCTTCGCCGATTTTATCCACATCAACTCTGGTCACATCTCCTTGTTACAAGTAGTCGCCGGGATTGCCATCCCATAATGCGAATTTACAGCTTTTATCGATCTTCCTTAGATATAGAAGATGCATTGGCCAGGTCAGATAAGACGCTAGGTGGATATCATGAACCCACTAGACGGTAATATTTCTACGAGTTCTTCTTTGTGAATCTAATCTTTCTCGTTTGGAATACCTCACAATCTTTGCGTTCCATCATTGTGGACGTTTGTTTTTCTTCCTAAGCCATACGCCGACCAGGATCTCTTGAATGTATGAGTACACTAGTCAGAGCCTTGAATGCATTGCGAACTAATGCTTAGGAGGTGAGATTCCCTGCAGGAAACAGCTTCTCATTTCCTCTAAAGATTTTCAATTCCCGGTCAAGAACGATATGAAATGTCTAGGTTTTCCTAAATGTTTCCAACAAAATTGTAGACCTTCTGACCTGATCTCTATGAGGCAATATATATACATCTTAAGTTTGAATATAATGCCTCTCTTGTTGCCAAGACAACTGCACTTGGATAGGATAGAAAACTGTGCGTTTAAGCTAAAAAGGGATGAAAATATAGCGGAGTCTATAGACTCACACGAAATACTCACTGCCACTTCCTGTTTTACTATTTCAGAATTCCATTAAAATAGCCAGTTTCATTATCTACGCAACACTCGTCAAAAAACACTTTCGTCATAGCATTCATCTACCTTCTTTTGGGAGTATTTAATGCTCAGCATTTCCACAAATTTTGAAGGGAGGCCATTATAGAGTAATGTTACTTTTAATGCTAATATGGAGGTTGCTGTTCCAAAGAGTTTGAAAAATGCTGCTCTAGTTGATAATGTCGACGGAACTAAACTTCCAAACAATTTCAAGCACATTGATCATTATACAAATTTTCTTCAAACAACAAAGTCTCTCTGCATCCTAATCGAAGGCTGGTCAGTAATCGACTGCACAAGTCAATATGGCCAATATACCACCAGATTCAAAAAGCAATGTCTAGGGTCATACATAACAAAACTCAGTTCCGCAGGTTTAGAGGTTACTCCAGAGAATCTACTAGCACCACATTGTACATAAATTCACTACCATCGGTCATTGTTTTAAAATTGTTTCTGTTTTCTCTCGCCCTTCAATTTGCCAGTCGTCTCAATCCCTTGGATTCCTTGATATCCCCTTCAATAACTTCAAACGAAAAAAAAAGAAAATTCCGTGCACTTTCATCACTTTCCGATGTCAAAGTTGAGCTCCAAATCATACAGTGAATTTCGCTTGCAATTTATTTACTACCTCTGTAAAAGTTTATTCCATATTTTCATTACTTTCTCTCTGTTTTTTTTTATATACTCGTACCTAACTTTTTTTTTCCTTCGAGAAAATCACGCTACTCGTATATAGATCCAAGGATGTTCGAAAAAAAAAACTTATGAGAGCTATTGGAAAACTTAGTCCATTAAAGAAAATATCAAAAGAATTGACATTTGTTTTTGTTTCGAAGACGAAAACGAAGAAGTATAGAAGTTTTATTTTTCGTCCTTCTTCTATCGCTTTTTGTCTTTATTTTTCATGTAACTGATATGAGAAAGAGTAATTTGGAAAGGATATGACAATATATGAGGATATCTTTGGGTGAAAAGTGTTTTCTACTTGACAAAAAAAAAAAAAAAAAAAAATCGTTGGCCTCTGAAAAACTTTGTAATTGAAAGGATGACGTATTTTTCTCTGTTGAAATGTGTTAAAGGATATTTTTGGGGGCAATCTCTATTTATGATGACAATCCATAGGTGAAGGTAGAGTGACAGATACATAGATGTATCTACGATCATAGTAGGTTAAGCTAAGTTTGATAGGTTGACGTAGAGGGTGAAAGACCTACTACGCCACACTTAGATCAAGGTAAATCCATTGTAATGCCCAAGGAGTGTAGCTTCCCCACTCGTGAATTCTATGGGTTCTTAAACCAACCCGATGCATTTATAAATTTGGTTATCTTATTTACCGATATATTTGATAGTTCTTCTAACTTTTGGAAGACATATTTCCCTAGTATACTGAATCTAAGGTGGTAGAGTCGTGTACATTCTCATTGCCGCAGCCTCTACATATATCTTCTTCGCTTATTCTCAATTCCTTTGTGTGATAACGCAACAAGTTATGTCCAGTTATCATCCCCACTAAACCAGATAAGATATATCTGTTGGAGTGTAGAATTTGCTCGGTAGGATTTATATTGTAGAGTAGCCAGAGTTTTCTTGTAATTACACAGGATTCTAGTGATCTCCATCTGCCATTTGCTATGGCGATCATTTTCTTTCTAAATTGTAGGTTCAAGTTGCAGGGTGGTGTCTTAATTGATAGTTAGCTCGTTCAGAATTTAGAGCTGAGCCCTCCTTTGCCAGCTCGTCAGCCTTCTCATTTCCTGAAATGCCATTATGTCCGGGTACCCAGCAGAGCTTTACATTGTGTTGTGTACCAAGAACACGTAGCTCTCGCGACAGCAACGCATAAGCTTCGATTTTATTTATGTGGCGGAAATCGCTCTTATTGCTGCATGGCTGTCAATGAAAAAGGTGGTATAGCTTTCATTGCAGCGTCTCAGGCAGCTGTTGCCACTACCAAGACCACCGCTTGAAAAACACGGAATTTCCAAAGAAAATCAGAAATATCGAAGACTATACCTGTGGACTATGGCCGTGATATTGTGTCAATGTCCGGCGGAAAAAGGGATATAACAATATACTAGTTGGAAACCAAGTATCATTGCTATCATTGGCATGAGGACTCAAGAGAGAAACTCTGACTGGGTTGACTCTTGGAAAGGAAACCAAATGAGATGATTAAGTTATATTACGAGCCGAATGCTTTACCAATGTAGAGAAGAAGTACATTAGTTCGCTCAGAGTTCTGTGTCTGTACGAGTATATCAGTTTTCGACAGATCCTTTCCTTGCATGCTTGGAGGGACAGGGCAAAACTTTAAAAATAAACCAAAATCTGCCGAAGGTGAGTACTACCTAATTGTATCCAATTGTATTTGATGTCAGTTGATGTCGTTCATGTTGAAACTTTACTGTGAAACATTTCAAAACAAAGGTCTATTGTCTTATTGTGTAAGACGGTGCCATAATGACACATCACGCACAGAATATTGAGAACCTCGAAATTATATGAGGCGAGTCCTTCCACAGGAATGCCATCGAGGCTACTTTGTTCAATGATTTCGCTCACGGAGTCTGTTTTCATATCGCTCACCCCATTTATTCCAAATTATTGTGGATTCGATTTTCGCTATTAGTGGGTTTTCAATGGCCATAATGAATGTCAAATTGCTTTCAAATATAACCGAGAGTGTCTATCATGAATGATTCTCAGGCTCTCTGCTTCAAGGTGAGAATGAGTCATCCTAGGACTAATACCTTAGAGACGGGTAACCAATGCGATCTATTGAACCTTAAATTACTATAAGGGTTATTTGTTAAGCATAAGTTGATCTGGGTTTACCCGCAGAAGCATTGTGCAACGCGCATGTGCTGCGAGTTCTGAGTTTAGTGAATAACCAACTAAGGTTTCATCGGATGTTATAGAGCCTATACTATTCTCTAATGTTTATCATAGAGTGTTTTATCAAAATTGATATATACATAGGTAGACGTTTTTAATTGCACCTATAAGGGCACCTCAATATTTTGATCAATCTTTGTATTACTATAAAAAAGTGGGTTTCGCAATTCTGTCTGTCAGTGTCTGTATGTCTGAATGTATGCTCAATTGCCGCCCAAACCGCTGGATGGATTTTCTTCAGACTTCATATCTGGGGTCTGTGGGTTTACAATTCGAGGCTGAATTGGAATTTTCATGCTAATCCCAAAGTTAACGGAACTGATTTCGTAAAAAAAAGAATTGATTTTCTCGAAAACGGTTCCAACAATTTTGTTCAAATTTAATATTCGAATTACAGCAGACATATGTCAATAGCTGGCATACCCAGTTGATGCCAAAAAATGCGTGTAGAGGTAATTTACTTATTAGCGGGTTTTTGAATATCGCAGTTCCGCGGAGGCCATATAACCTCACCAGAACACCTGATTATACGATTATTGAACTTAGTGTGCAAAAGATTGATTGTTGGACGGTTTGTGTGGCACGTACCGCTGTCTTGCTGAAACTAGAAATCGTCCAAATTCATTCAGTCCTCTGTAGCGCTCTCCGTTGACCGCAACGTTGTTGCCATCTTTATTTTCGAAGAAAAATGGCCCAATAATGCCGCCAATTACATGTGGGATATTTTCTGTTGAGCGTACAGGATCAACACGAGGTGTAATCAATTAGCATGCCAATCTCACGAGCTTTCTTCACAAACTTGCGTACCACAGGTACATTATTTCGACCGCAATTTCTTCCCAAAATTCACATTGTTTCGGTAACACACACTCACTTTGGAAATAAGTTTTCAATATTTCCAAATGTTGTGCATGCATAAATCGATTCATTCCGTACTGCGGAGATATGATGCTGTTTCTGTACATTTTTTGAGCGCGAAAGAACTGTCAGTGTCAAAATAACATGTAATTTAAAAAGAAACCAGCAGATGGCCCACCCGTTACATACATATACGTATGTAGGTGATTCAAAATCCCCCGAAGTTTTCTCTTCTTGATGAACATCCAAAACTTCGTCGTGCCTTCATTCCCATCATTCTTTGAATATCTACATATCTATGATTCAATAATTTTTTTAAATCATTTATATAGCAATATAGTCGTCAGGTCGTATACTATTTAATTACGAAATATTGAAAATATTCTCAAATTTCAATCAATTCAATTTTATACTAAAATCGCCTTTAGGTAAAAAAATTATTCAAAAACGGAGAGAGTTTATGGATAACAACGCTTTTATGTCTACCAATATAATCCCTCCTCTTTGAATTGCCAAACATGATATAAATAAAAACGGGCAAATTAATAACGAACTCTGGGCTATAATTCTATAAAGTTCATAAAAGCAATCAAAATGTCCCGGTTATAGAAAATCAAATACTCACACAAAAACAGAGTAATTAAGCGTTACCATTATTCTGTTTTTTTTTTCTAATCGAATAAATATATATTTTTGGTGGAAAACTTGATGAAATAGCCATGGGTTACCCGTAATAGGCATTTGAAAAGTATATAACCCATAAAAAAGAATAAACAATTAAAACCAACATAAAGTGATGTTACAGATAAAAAAAAACCTTCCAATTGCTGCTGAAAAGCCACTCATAACTGTTACCATGGTTTTCATCTTTTTCGTTTGATTTCATTTTTTTTTGTCGTGGTTTTTTCGTGATTATTTTTGCGTTTCGAATTTCGAATTTTAATTGGAATTTTGATTGGAGAATTTCATTGTTTTTGTTATTTTTTATTATTTTTTGCGTGACCAGAATTACCATTACTCGAAGTTTATTGGGTATAGAATATCGGGGAATAAAATGAAATCCAACGTGTGTTTATATTTCATTATTTTTGAAAGTATTGATTTAAAAAAAAAAAAAAAAATTATAAATAAAAACAAATATGTAGCTTGGTTTCTATAGGCTTTATGTGAAAAGGGTTAATTTAAAAATATATAAGTATACTCTTATTTATATATATTTTGAGTACTATAGTGTATTGAAAAAGGGAATTTGATGGATTAGTTTTTATGAAAATATAACCAGTGGATTTTTCTGTCTGTGAATTAGATTTAATGGCAAAAATATATTTGTAAATATTTTAGTTTTAATATTAGTTTTGAAAAATAATCCTTTAACATTGGCTGCTATGTGAATAAATGCTTTTAAAACCCGTTTAAAATTTCATAATTCGCAAATTAGTTTTAAATATTCTCTAAGTTCTATAATATTTCACATATGAATATCTATAATTTTGAATTATTGAGTTCGGTCTTACAATCAATCGTATGCAAAACTTTTCAAATGGGAATGTTTCCTGCAAATTGCAAACATTTTTAATACAAAAAAAGTCCTTAATTTAGGTCGGTAAACTGGATGAGTTATATGAAAAAAATTGTGGAAAAACAAGTATTCAAACAACTCGAAGACTAACTTCGAAGCGAATCGTCTAATAATCGAATCACAATCCGGGTTTAGTATATACCACTCATGTGAAACAACCTTAAATTACGTTTTAATAAACTGGAAAGAGTGCATAGAAAAAAAAGAAGTGTATAAAGTGTGTTCCTGGACCTTAAAATAGCCATTGAAACGATTGATAGGGGAATCCTTCTAAAATAGTTGGAAAAATATGGAGTCCAAAAATCGAGAACTGAGCTAGTCCGCCTCATATCTTACGAAACGATCCCAAAGGGTCAAAGTAAATGGCGAACTTTCGAGTCCGAAGGAGATGAAACTAGGCGTTCCGCAAGGGTCGGTGTTAGGAACTGTAGTGTTCATTATAAAGAGTGTCCCAACAAGAGCGGAAAATTTAAATTTTATATAGATAAAACAAAGTTGAAGATACCGAATTGTTGATTTAGTCATGAAACATCACACCTGATAAATGCTCTCATCGTCTTTGCTGGCACATTTGGGTTCTTATGACGAAATTTTCAATCACGGTTTGGCATGACTGTGGCTAGATTTCAGTGATACAGCGTCTAATCTCCTCCAAGGCTTGGGTGGTCATGGGCTTCTTAACATAAACTTTTGACTTAAAAAAAAACCAGAGAAAGAAGCACAATCTAAGCGGCCAATTCTGGTCGCCCTATAGGAAGATTACAGGACCAGGGAATACTCCATACACCATTGTTTCACTTTATATGTGTCAAGTGGCACCGTCCTGGTGGAAATACATGCAGATCCATACCATAAATTTGAGACACATTAAACTGGGTTATCATTCCCCGATATCGTTTGTGCATTCCCGTTAGTGTCTTCAAAGAAAATTGGTCCAATGATGCCTCCACTCTAAAACCTACATCAAACAGTGTTTGGGATGCATTTCCTTTTCATGAAACAAATGTGGGTTATCGTCACTCCAAATGTGGCAATTTTTCTTGTTTACGTATGATTGTTGTCACTGAAGATAATTTTGTTGGAAACCTTACCGTTCACTTGTTTTGGTTGAACTAATTTGCGAACTCCCTTCGCTGTAAATGGTCTGTAGGCTTGAGTTGTTGAGTCAGTTGGATTTTGTAGGCAAGAAGACGCAAATCTTTCGTTAGAATACGCTGCATAGTGCTTCTTGAAATAGTCAATTCTTGACCGGATGTTCCCGGACTCTCGGTCACATTCTGGCCTAGACGAACATCCAGTCTCCTCGAATTTAGAAGAATAGGTTTTTTTTTTTTTTTAAAAAATCAGAAAAGATGTAACAACATATTAAATGTTCGTGAAATTCAACCCCATAGTCTCATATGACCAACCTTAGCTTACCAATTTTTTTAACAGCAAGAGAACAGTACTCTCTAATTTACAAAAGTTTTCAATTATTTAATTGTATTATTTTTGCAAAAATATAACAAATTTAAGAATATTTAAAAATAGGTACGTCGGATATACCTATGACTAGATGCTTGCTGAATACACGTACAGGCAACCCCAAAGTCGATAACATCGGTTGCTGGAATACCTGATGTCGACAACGCTTAAGACATGCCTTAAATGAAGGCTTCCAGTTCTGGTAGTAATTTTTAGTCATGAACAAAAATACTGTCTCAAACCTCATCAAAAGAATTCTTGAAAATGTTTTCTAAGTTTTAATACATATATCGACCGATCAAAGTAGGGCCTTTGAGGAGTTGACGAAAGTCCTCATCAATGTAATTAATAAAAATATACGAGTTGTAACTGTATTTCTAAGGATAGGTTCATATCCCGCTACGTTCACCTCGTGAGAAAAAATGCTTTAAAAATTATTCGATTTCAATGAAATATCTTTTGCCTATTAGAGTATTCATCAATAAAGTACGTTAACTAGAATCTGAGAAATTAGCAAAATAAATTTGAATTTTTCATCAAACTGCTTATTTATTTTCACTGCCATCAGCGGTATAGCAGTGGATGAATTTTTGCACGGTTGTGTGTGCTCAGTACTAGTGTATGACTCCCCTTTTTCCCATCGGTTTTTTTTGGGTTGTGTAGATTCTAGTGGAATGTAACTTTTTTTTTTTTTTTTTTTTTATAATTTACACATGTTAAAGGGGATATGAATACCCTTATACTAATTTTTAGAACACGTGCGTTTTGTGGAAAGGGGAAGAGGCAGAGAGAAAGACAAAGTGGTGTAGTTTAAAACTCAGGTGGTATTAAGTTTCTGTAAACTCCAAGGGTGGCTGTCCAGATAACTGGGGAGTATTTTGTTTGTTTTCGCTATTATTGTCGTTGCTTATGATTCACAGTATTTTTTTCCGTCCTCCATTACGATCAAGTTGCATTTTAGCCATATGACCACCCTACTGCCAGTGTTATGCCTTCGCAGTAGAGTTGACTTAGCTTTTCGTAAGTGATCGACTTTTTTATTTATTTCATGCGAAATAAATAGATGATTTTTGATATCAGGATTCGAACCGTGAATCAACAGCGTGACAAGCGATGATGTTACCACTACACCACGGCCACTGCGTCGGGAATGGGAGAAGACTTACATATGTATTTATTACGCGTTTTGTTTGTGCTACTAATCAATTTTGGTGAATTATGAAAACGATTTGGCGATTTATTCATCATTTTTAAAAAACCTTGCCATAGAATAAGTTGTTAAATAGTTGTATGTATAACATCTGGATATATAATCCTCAAAGTGGGAATATGTTCCTTTGAAAGAGACTGGCGAAATCAATGGGGCGCCAGCATTTGGATGAAGGTGGTCAGGTCAGTTAGTTAGTATAATATAACTACCATTAGAAAAGGCGATAGCTTGAAACTGCAATTTGCAGACCAAAAGGATGCAACGTAATTCTGAAACCAGGAAATAAAAGTATTCCGGACCGTTGAAAAATACAGCTTGAAAGCATCACCTCCGGAAATGAACCGCTAATTTTGGGGACCCTAGGTATGAAATTTGAAGAAAATTCGTTCAATTTTGTGCGCATCTGTAGACATACAGGCAAAAATTGACAAACACACTTTATGGAGTTCCCCTATGCTAAAAATACCAGAAGTAATCAAAATCTCGAGATCAAACATTTTCCTGAAGCCAATACTTGCAAGGTGCAAGTAAAAATGCAAAGCTTCTGAAGCGAATGGTATATGCGCCGAATTATCTAAGGCTACCGGTGAACGCTAATACGGAGCATGCATTAAATGATAATAACGAAAAATAAGGGAGAAAAGCAGACGTACCTTGGGCTAGGTTAGGTCTTCTCAAGCTGCTGAAAGAAAAGACTTAGGTTTTCATGGCAATCGAACTCGCAAAAAAAGAATAATCGACCCTCCTTCAATAGAGAGACGAAATGCTTGAAATTTTTAAAAAGCCCAAGGAGGTTCTAAGGCTAGCGAAGTATCCGAAGTTTCAAAGGTCTCTAAAGCTCCGAGTAGGTGCACACATACTTGTATTCCGAAGAGAATACTGCAATTGAGAAATTTATTTCTACAGGCAATTGTCGTAGGACATAGGGATGGTATAGCTTAATACTTGAATTCTACCTGGGCTAGAGATCTAACAAACAAAGATTGGTCTGCTGATGGAATTCTGTGGAAGATCAAAGCCTGAACCTCTCTAAGGCTAGAGGGTACGTTTTTGAACTCTATCCAGGTTATGCAGAAAACTGATGATTGTGGAAAGCTGATATGGAAAGGTGAGTTCGAATGGGTGAAATTCTCTTTAAAATGTTTGAGTTTAATGATTTCGTTTGCTACGTGCTTAATGGGCCTCTTTAACCTCGATATAAAGCAACTAAGCAGTACCCCACCTTAAATACAATACACCGCATTCAACACATCATTTCTCCCTTGAAAAAGAAAGAACTTCTTTCCTTAATTGCATTTCAATTTGCTCCCATAATAGTCCTAAATAAAGAAATTTAATCAAGCTCCTTGATGATTCACATTTCCTCAGTTCCATTGGAGGCTACCTACAATCATTAAAACCAACCACAGTACACAAAAAAAAAAAAAAAAAAATTATGTGTATAGTAGTTTATAGGTTGTACGCGAGCTTGTGGTGCTTGGATAATATCCTTAATTCCGTGTGCATTGTCTGAGCTGTTGTATTATAGCCCACATGTACACCATTGGGGTCTTATAGCATAACCAGGTGTATATTATCAGGTATCCTTCATTCACACATAATATGTACAAGTATGTGTATAACCACATCATGCTAAACGCGCCGCTGTATCTCGTCCCTTATGTGGAGAATTATTAAGTGCACCCCCGTATCGCATATTAAGGGCACATACACTATGTACATATACCTGTATGTATACGGCTGAGATGGGTTTTATTAAATGGGTAGAGGGCGTTAATAACTCAGGTGGGGATTAGGTATTCCAGCGTAATTTCATGGTGAGTTAATAATCCCCGATAGACGACTTATATAGAGCTCGTAACTTTGCCTTCTGTAAGGACGGTTGGTGATGATGATAGAAGGATGCTATATACAGAGATACGAATCGAGTTGCCTTGTGAGAACTCACTATATGAGGGTAAATATGAGCTTGTTAAGTAGTGATATAATTAAACTATCTGTAAAACAATAGTGCACTTAGGCTATCATCTTAAAATTAAATATATGTTTTACACAAGGATTGAAAGTGTAGTTTAATTGATTTTAAATTGATATACTGAGCTGAAGCAGCGGGGATCGGTGGAAGAGTTTAGGTTAGTGTCGTCCAAATAAAGACTAACTAGTTATAAATAATATACCTATAGTATAATGTGTAATATATCCAAGCCCGGGTTAAAAGCCTATTTTTCTAATCAGAGATAATGATAGGTCTGTAAGCGTCGAAGTGGACGAACTCAATTATTTTGGTGTATGCAACTAGAAGCAGTTGGCAAGGGATCATGCTGACTGGAGTAGCTTATTGGGCTATAACTCTATCTAAAGTAATAAAGTAATAACGGTTTACCAGCATAAAGTGCATCTAACACATTTAGAATATACCACTGAATTCGATGAATTAAGATTTTTATTTTACATCATTCGGTATCGCGTTTGCAGACTGAAACTGAACGAACTTTTAGCACCTGGAAGTATATCATCAAATGCTAGGAGTTCAGATTTCATTGCATACCCTTTGGTGTCAGAGTTTCTACTATAATCCTAAACAGAAAATAGGAAGTGGTGAGTATAATGACAAAAGTCCAAGGTAAGAAATGAAAATTTTCAAGATTGTGATAAAGACTTTCATAAATTTCGCTCCTTGAAGTTTGCCTTATAGTCTCACTTAAAGCAGTACAAAACCTTGCTTTAAATTTTTTTTTATTAGTTATATGAAACAAATCTTAAAAAGCAAATAACAAATAAAGATAATGATAGGTCTGTAAGCGTCGAAGTGGACGAACTCAATTATTTTGGTGTATGCAACTAGAAGTAGTTGGCAAGGGATCATACTGACTGGAGTAGCTTATTGGGCTATAAGTCTATCTAAAGTAAAACGGTTTACCAGCATAAAGCGCATGTAACACATTTAGAATATACCACTGAATTCGATGAATTAAGATTTTTATTTTACATCATTCGGTATCGCGTTTGCAGACTGAAACTGAACGAACTTTTAGCACCTAGAAGTATATCATTAAATGCTAGGAGTTCAGATTTCATTGTATACCCTTTGGTGTCAGAGTTTCTACTATAATCCTAAACAGAAAATAGGAAGTGGTGAGTATAATGACAAAAGTCCAAGATAAGAAATGAAAATGTTCAAGATTGTAATAAAGACTTTCATAAGCTTCGCTCCTTGAAGTTTGCCTTATAGTCTCACTAAAAGCAGTACAAAACCTTGCTTTCAGTTTTTTTTTTTTTTTATTTATATGAAAAAAACCTTAAAAAACAAATAACCTATCAATAAATCGATCGATTTGATTTCCTCCATTCCTCCTCTTGAACCACTCTATAGTTCAAAGGCTTCATTTGCTTCTCAATTAAACTCCAGAGGATGCTTGTCAAAAATTGGGTCACCCCAGTCGTAAAATCAAAAACTTAATTGACACCCAATTCAGCCTAATTTCCTCCTCTCTCATCAGCAGCTTCCATTCTCATCCTCATCAAAACCAGTTTTTCGAGGACTCTCCCACCCACTTCATATGTCAACTACAGGAATTCGAGTCCTTATCCTTTTCCATATAGCCAAACAATTATTTCATTTTATTTACTCAAAATTCCCACTAAAGTGCAAATATTAAATTGACTTAAACAGTTTTCTCTGGCGCAGCACGCGTATGGTAGTGTTTGTGAATGGTAAACATCTCGAGCTAAGGTATGTGTGTGTAAATAAGGATCCCAAAAGTTGACTCTGACATCAAGAGTAGTTAGCAAAGTGGTGAAGAGAAGAAGGAGTCGTTTTTTTTGTGCTATTCTTTTGGGTTATCCTTAGCTAAGAAATCGGTTTTATCCTACATGCATATTCAATTCATGAGTCAAAGGCGAATAATAATGACATTCATTTCATTACTCAATCCTAGCATTCAGCATAAGTGTGGGACAGGCCCATATTGTACACGGTAGGACAAAAAAGGATCTCTAGGAGTCGTGTTTAAGTCCTAAGTAAATATTAATTCGTTTAATGGTTTCCATTCGGCTTTTTGAAACGACGACGGCGTTTGGTTGGATGGTTTTGGTCCTTTTTTTTTTTGTGTGAAGCACTTTTCTGTGACACCTTTTGATGGTGTATAGTGTGTAGTTGTGGAGATTTTTGTCGGATTGGATTTTTCGAAAGAAGTCAACTTTTTGGCTGGTTTTTATCCTGAGTGTCAACCGGAGAGGATAGTGTTTGATACAAAATTCCTGGCCGTGTTGGAATACAATGGTTTTGTGTTTGAGTTTTTTTTTATCTAAGAGACATTCTTCGAAATGGAAGCCTTTTAAGGTTCTTTCAATGAACTTCAAAACATCAAAGTTGTTGAAGTGCTTTGCATACATGAACTACTGGATGGTGATTTTTTGACAAGGGTTATATGGGATGAGTTTTAGAAGTGCTAGGTCTACTACATGTCAACGGAGATGAAACTAAGTGTGTTTTGTAGCTACTCGTACTTTTCGGATTATATACAGCTTTGAGATAGTTGAGAACTTCGCCAACTTAACGCCAATTCTTCAAACGAAATGATGGTGATATCTGAAGGCTTTGAGTTTAAATATTACAAGCGGTAGGAGAGGATAGGTCCAATGTTAAAGAAAACTGATATTCGTCACCCAAAAGGAAGGTATATCCTGTAATAATGCACTACAAAGTGCCAGTGTAAAAGAAACAAAACGGAAACGTTGAAATATGCATTCATGCTATTAAACTAGCAAAGGTTAGGTTAGAAAGAGGAGATTGAATGTCCCTGTGTCTCTATCTTGGGTTTATCTGTGGCCTAAATAAGGTCGTACTGTGATGGGCGAGGTGTGACTTTCACTATTCCCTAGGAGAGGACTACTAAAAAGTTTATTTTGAAGCAATACTTGGTAAATATTAATTCGTGAGTATGTCGCTGACCACCCATCTTGCTCCATGGTAAGATTTCTGATCGCTGCAATAGCATGGTGTACGTACTAGAATATTCTACATGTAGTAAGATCATCTGCTGTCGTCCACTAGGCGACTGGATGTAGGCTTCCCGCCGTCTATAAAAAGAAAATCCGCGGCATTATTGCTATCGTATACCAGAATTATACCTGAATGCTCCAGCTGAGTCTTTTTACCCCGGCAGAATTCTTAGGTATGGAGTTGACAGCATACTACTTTTAAAAATGCCAAAAGTCCGCGGAAACATATGCTATAGCACGCTGACATCTATTTTTAGGCTTTCACTTCTGCCTAGGAGTTCTGTCGAGTGTCATTGCGCAATTCTTCTAGGCCATCGAAAAAGTGACTGCGAAAACACCTTCACTTTCTATTGACAGAGCAGAAACAGATTCGATTTCTTCCTTGTTCTCGCAGCTTCTGCAAAATTCACTGTGGACTCACGATGTGTCTGGTAAGGATCACAGAGACAGGTAGTGCATTTCCGCTACTAAGTCTAACTACGAATGTAGATATCCTTTTACAGAAAATAAGTTGAAATTTTCTCACGATGTACAAGTGAGCCGGCAGGTATCCTTGACTGTTATTCACTTTCTATCAATTCACAGACTTGGTCCTTCAAATTATGGATTTTCCGTTCCCAAACATACCTGTAACCTTTTTTTTAAATGAATTTCCGATAAACATCCTAATTATACTATCATCTTTACACTCCTCTGCATTTAATTGAAAAAAATCGTTACAAGCGTGAAGCAAAAAAAAAAGATATACCTATATTCTAAAAGAACTCATAAAATCTCTTCTGTTTTCAATGCAAATCAAAGCACTGCCGCCCACGAATCATAAAAAAATATCGTTACTTGATGGACTTAATATTCCCTCTGCAGCACATCCCTACCCATCCGCCCCCATACTACTTTAGCTCTAAAATACTTTCTATCCTAAGTGATGATGATGAAAACGAAAGCAAAGAGCCAGAAAACATTTTTTGTGTTCGTTTTTTGAACGATGGATTGTGAATAAAAGGTGGTGTACAACCATCAGAGAAGTGCAAGAAAATAAAAAAAAAAAAACTCGAGAACTTTCGAAAATGGAATCGAAAGGCAAAAAAGCAATTTCCGTCCTTTTAAGGGTAAAACTTAATAAGCATTTTCAATTACCTTACGCCAAAAGGATTTTTTTTTTCTTTTCTAGCCGTACCTACTCATACTCTGTGTCGTCCTTTCTAAGCTCTCTCTCTTGCGTTTGATTTCTTCTTTCTTTTCTGTGTGACCTAACAGCCGCTGGAATATCAAAAAGGATATTTTTTTTTCTTCTTCTGTTACATTCTTTTCGTCCTTTTACGGCGTTAAAATGTGTAGATAAAGTACCTACCCTTAAGGTAGAATATGTACCTGAGTAGTGCTATAAAAAAAAAACCTGCCAAATACGAGTAGAAATGGACCATGGTTGTGGATGATGGTGATGGCAAATGGTGGTATTTTGACCACAGTCCTTATTTGCATCCAGGGCAAGTGGAGGAAGCAAAAAAAAAAAAAAAACTCAAGTAACACCTCATTCTTTAGAAAGAAGTTTTTTATTTTTTTTTGATTTCGAGATGGGAAATCTGTTTTTTTTTTTTTTTCTTCTCTCTGCCTTTGTTACCTTAATTTGTGTGAAAACATAATAATTTCTTTACTCCCATCAACTTTTGGAAAGTAGGTAGAAAAAGCAATGGGCCCCGCGTCGGGCGCCATAAAAATCGGGAAAAAAAAGAAAAAGAAAAACTTAAATTTATATGTACGTCCGTGTGCGTTGAAAATTGGCAATCTGCGTAAAGTGGTCGACAGCAAGGAAAAACACAATCAGGGACCCACTCAACGGCATAATCTCCTGTTCGGATACTCATTTTGTATACGATTTGCATAACATAATAGAAAGTTTTCTTTATTCCTTTCAAAAAAAAAAAAAAAAAATTAAATCCCATCCCCCTTCGCTAAACCTTGCTAACAATTTGTGTTTTTCTTTTAAGCTTCTTGGGATTCCATAATGGTACCGCGATGACAACGGGTGGATGAATTTTAAGGACTTCATCAACTGTTGTTTCTTCCAAACAAAGTGAAACATTTACAGACGACTTGTTTGCTGTGTTTCATCATATTGCACACGCACAGGTGTTTCCAAATGCAAATTTGACCGAATTTTCCCATGGCAATTTTTGAATTAAAATTTTTCCTTCGCCCTCGTTTAAAGGAAAAAAATAAACTCTTGAACAGTGAAAAACAAGACAACAAAAAAACAATTCAATTTATCCATCCATCCTTGTGAAGGCTCACCGAATTTAGATGACAGAATTATTGCCTGATAGGATATTTTATTGTGTGTAACATGAGAATTGTTTGTTTATTAACATTTGCACATCATTTAGATGCCTATACACATGTGTATGTACATATATGCACGCGCTCACGCAAGGATATTATTCATATCCTGTCTTCATTCATATTCTTCTTCACATGTTTTTTTCTTAGAAGATGTGGAACAGGTCCTTCATGCATTCAATATTTGATGAAGCGCAAAGGAAGCGAAAAATGAAAGACACTGTGACAGGGGATGGCTTTTGGGGGTAACTCTAGCATAAAGATTGTATGCACAAAGTTAAAAGGTGCTGACGATGGTTTGAAGGGAATGTAATAATATACGTTGGATTTTTATTAACTTGGAAAATTTATTTCATTTTCATCTCATTTCTGTAGCATCCCCTCGTCCGTATTCAACACTATACTCGTACTACTACCCTCCTTCGCATGAATGAATATTAAATTTACTTTTGCCTGACAGCTTTCACTCTGTATTAAATTGTAATATAACACATAAATCCTTTTGGTCACAAGCGAGGAACAGTGTACAAAGTGAATAGCATCTCGCATCATCTTATTGTGTGCGCTGTTCGTCCTTGTCTGATAGGCGTTTGTTGGAAGGGGGATAGGGTAGGAAGTGAAAAAGGTTTCATTTATTTATATTACATGTATAGAGAGAGAAAGATATTTATTTGGTCCACATATACCAGCCCCATGTGAGTGACTGAATGAATAAAGGGCTTGATTGTTGCCCTTTGTCCTGATAAAGGACAGGATTTTTTTTTTTTTTTTTTTTTTTCAGGGGCATTGCAATTTTTTGTTTGCCGCCCCCGTTGGAAGAAAGTAGACTATTTTAGGGGATTTTTTTTTCTGCTGGAGATAAACTAAGATGGATTAGGGAGGGGTTGGGCTTTTGCCAGTCACTGTGGGTGTGAAAGGTCACATTTATCCTTGTTAGGAGAGTTATTTTGCTTCGCATTTTTATATTATATAAATTGATATAAATTCGCGTGGACTTAAGTAGGAGGGTGTGAAAGTTTCATCTATGACGAAGCAGCGTTTTGTATGGGAAGTACATTTCATTTTTTTTTTTTGTATAAAAACTTCGTTTACATATTTTCTTGTATTCACGTGTGCAAAATGATTTTTCAAATAAATGGATGTGATTTTTTTTTGTGTAGTTTGGGATATAAATTTGGCATGCTAATGATGGCAGAAGTTACAAATTTGACTGTCCTTTTAGGGATTGTCGTAATGAGGACAAGCAACAAATCCTATTAGAGTTATGTTATAGATACTTTTTTTGAGAATTGTTTTTTTAAATTTATTTGTTGAAGGAAAGTTAAAGAAATAATAAAATTTGTAAAAATAACATTCATGGAAGTGCCAGTGGCTTTTAAAGAGTGCCTCAATAATTTACCCATTGTCTACCAACTCCAACTATCACACCCAGGGGTGGTTTTTTAAATTTGAAATCCTCTGGAAGATCGTTGGCGGAAATAAACAGAGAATGAGAGGGTTAAGGAACATTCTTCTTTATACCCAGGCAACAGCGGAAGAATTCTACAATTTCAGTCAGTTCTAACTACTTTGTCAATGTCTTACATGGACTACGTTCCACAATGGAACCTCTGTGTTGATAAAGAGTTCTACCAGCGGAATTGTGGTACTTGGGGCGAATTCCTTCCAACTCTTCGTAAGCAAATAAAAGGAGCCCTTGAGATGTTAAAGACATGGACCAAGACATGTGGACTAGCAATAAACCCCCAGGAAACCGAGTGGGTACTGTTCACAAAAAAAGAGGAAGATACCGCAATTCAAAACACCACCCCCCTCACAATCTCTGACAGTGCAAGATACCTGGGACTTGTGCTTGATAAAAAATTTAATTGGAAACTGATTTGAAGAATTATTAAGCCCTCGATAGCTTTCTACACGTGTGGTAGAATATTCGGTAAAACCTGGAGACCAAGTCAAAAAATATATTGTGAGGCCTATACTTCAAGATGGTAGTCTGGTGTGGTGGCAAGCCGCTAACAAAGTCACCAATCTCAAGGCCATTTCAAGAATACAAGGACTGGCATGCACTATAGCCACCACTGCTATGAAGACCACACCAACAGCAGGAATAGAGGTTCTGCGGCCAAAAATGCTCTGAGAATAAGCCAAACAAATGACTGGAAGCCAAGCAAGACGTAACATACTCATATCCTAAATAAATACTTACGTCATGTAGTAACTACTGACTACACCCTACCTAGACAATTCTTTTGTTCATTTCCGAGCAGGGATGAATGCGTAAATGGCACTATACCAAGCACTCAAACCAAAGTCATTTATACTGACGCCAAGATAGACATTGGCGTGGGTGAGGGCATCTTTTCTGACAAACTGAGCGGAGTTAAATCAATCAGACTCTCTGACCATAGCAGTATTTTCCAGGCGCATCAGTGAAAATCACTGCCCGTGAGACTGCGATGAAGGGAATACCACCATTCTCATCGACAGCCAGGCGGCTATAAAAGCCATTTCTGCAATAGAGGTGAAATCGAAGCTTGTGAAGTGTTGTCGCGAAGAGTTTAAAGTTCTTGGCATAGAGCATGAAGTAAAACTATGCTGGCTCCTTGGACATGAGGGTATATAAGGCAATGAGAATGACGAACTGGATAGGAGAGGTTCTGCGCTAGACCTAGAGCAAGCTGATCACTTAGTAAAAGTTCCGACGTATAAGGCTAAATACGAAGCAGGGATTAACAACAGATGTCGCTGCCTGAGAACTTGACGAGGAAACTATGGCCAACGTACAACAAGGCCAGATCTAATGCAATGTTTCAGAAAGACAGAATTACCCTTTCCATTCTTGAAAAAAACTCTGCGATATTGTATGGAAAAGCTAATGCTAAGTGAGGACAATTATATATATATATATGTATCACTGCCCAGGCCTCTGCCATCTTGGACATAAAACCCTTGGAAGACACTTCTTCCAATATATCGAAGAACTATATGGCATACCTATTACAGATATCTGTAGGTTCATCAAGGTTTTAAGATAGTTCGAAACTCGAAGCATTAGGAGTATGCTTTAAGAATTGTTCCGCAAGCAAGGGACACTTTCCCACCAAATGGACGTCATAATGGGTCTATACATGCTCCCTTCAGCAACCCATCTATATAACATAAACGAAAATAGAACTGCATGCATTTATCCTTCTGCATATGCGAAGGAGAAGAGAAAAACTCCAGCTTCACCGAAAGAAAAATAAAATAGTATAAGAAGCATTTAATTGTAGCAGTCTTAGGCCGGTGTTTTTTTAAGAAAAAAATTTCCAAAACCTAGAGCACTCAGACTTGATTTTGGGTTAATCGTACATCGGGCAAAGACCTCTTTTTGGTATTGTGGTTCTTCACCCACTACTTAGAATTTTGATTTCATTCATTTCTCTTTTTATACTCGGGTTGCCGCTCGGGCTCGAACTTGCAGGAATGATGTTCGACAATTTTACAAGTCAGACGATAAGGGCTACAAAGGCCGAATAAAAGCCTGTAGTAGTAGAGTCAAGGTGGAAGTTGAGAATTTGGTAACTTCATTCAACTCTGTCGTGATTGCACTGGTTTGAATACTTCCTGCAAAGGCAGTCCTATAAGTCTTTAACTCATGGAATACTAAATACTCCCTATTCTTATTCATTAAATAATTTTCTGCAATTTCATCGGCCCTAGAGTATTTATGTACCTAATCCATAAAATTTACTCGATACATACAACTTTTTCCCCGACTTATTTAATTCGTCTCAGGAAGCAACCTGTTACTTCACACTTCGGACATTTCCTTTAAATTATCCTGAGTTTTGTATTATTTCCCAAATTTTGTTTGTAGCTTCAACTATTTACTCTCGACTTCCTCAATTTCCTTCTAATAATTTCGCTACAATATATTTTAAGATTAGTAGTCGAGCTTTTATCGACTCTTTTTAAAGAACTGTTCTTCTGCACTACCCCATCGCTAAAGTGAATATAGCAGTCTTACATATGTATATTGGCTTTAAAGTCCTTGTGACTTTGTAGTGGAATAGCCTTTGACTCTTTTTGCACATCACCTTTAAGCTTTCACGCATAAAATTATGTGCAATTATAATTAAGTTACTTCGCTGTTTGGACTTCTTAGACTTGTTCCAACTCCTTTTCATGCACTGCTAATATAACGAATTTAGTGTTTATATTTGATTGCTACTAATCGCGCATTGATTGCTATGATCATGTTTTTCGTCCGTTCATTAACGAACTCCGATTTCCTAACGACTCTTTTTAGATTCGTTTCGACTCTTTTTTGGACTCTTTCTTTTATTCTTTCCAATTTCATCTAAATTTGTTCCTACATTCATTAGTTTTTTATAGCTCTATTGCTACATAGAAAGCTACGCCAACACTTTATGATCTGCTCTAGGTATGTTCACAGAAAAAAATATACTTCATCATATTGTTTACTACACATATTATTTTTCACAGAAAAATTTTAACCGAAACAAATGTGAATATATTACAAAAATTCCACAGATATACCCTTCGTGTTCTTTCATTTGATATAAACGTTTTCCACGAATGTGACTGACAGCAGGTAAATGCTTGTGCAGAGCAAAAAACTAGAAGACATCAAAAAACATAAACAAAAGAAGCCAAAACAAATCACGAAAATAACATGCCAGCACTCCCACCAATTCATTTTGGTTTTACTTGTTTTTTTTTTTTTTTTGTGAATAAATTTTCATTTGTCCATTACCAAGAAGAAAAACAAATAATAACACTATACACTCCTAGTTGTGTTGGGAGTCCTTGCAAAGCTATGTACGTTCTTAAAGTAGAAGAGCACACCAAAAGCAAGGACAACTGAATGGCTAAACTTTATCAAATAAAGACAAAAACTTTACACACTACCCTTCTTCAGCTTACCAAACGATATCAGAGAGAAGTGACAAGAGAGCATTGTCCTGATTCACCCACCACAATCCAGGCAAAACAAAAAGAAAGAGAAATTAATAAGATATCCTTCCCGGCGAACTATGCGAGTTAGAAATGGGTTTTGGAGATTACCGAACGCAGGATGTGTTTTGTCGGGTGAATGGATTCACTCAATGACTTCTTCACCCACACACAAACAGCAAGGGCAATTGCTACACTTTAGTTGCTTCGAGTTGAAAATATAGGGAAAGACCAAAGCCCCGAAACGTAAATTGCAGATAAATTGTGAGCAAACGTCACACACACTCAGTCCGACATATAGCCAGCACAAATTATATTCTGCATTCGTCCTTTTGAAAAAGGAAAATCATTTCGTACGTAACACCACGATTCCAGTAATTTACATTGTGAATAGACGAAGGAGATAACACAAAAAAAAAAAAAAAACGAAAACCTAAGAGAACAGAAGAAATACTACGAAAACTACTATCCATAGTGAGAGCAATTTATTTCAGTTTCATTCAATAATGTTCATCCTCCGTGGGTATATAGCCAGAATCGTCCTTTGTCCTTGAGTCCACTCCCCCTGGCTATAGCTTTGCTTAGAAATGAACTTTTTGTGTTCAACTGTGTGGAGAAGAGTACGAAATGAACGTGTATTCTCAAAAGAGGACCATAATCAGAAAAACCCGTCGCAGTCCTTTTGTGTGTAGAGTTGCCATTACACACAGTAGTGACGAGAAGGATTAGATTAGAAGGCAATATCCTCATTAGAACGGGAGAGAACAAAGAGAGGGTGTATTGTATGTGTGTATGTGTTTGTGCTCTGTTCAGTTCACGTATCGTGGATAAAAGTATGTCCTTAGGGACACACGCTGCCACTGTGATAATGCGATATTCATATAGAAGTACAGGGTGTTCTAGATGACTATTTCGTGTGACGGAATTATGTGTGCCATTTTGCAGTGGAAACATGAAGAAGTTTCCCCACACATAATTATATAAGGAAAATAAAAACAAAAAATAGGTACGAGGTACGAGTTTTAAAGGCGAACGTCTTGTTCGTGTTCACAGATAGAAATTTATATTTAATTCTATTCGTCCTTAGAGCTAAATGAGAGGATCACACATAGAAAAGGAAAAAGGGTGCCACCAGTTAAATAACAACAGAGATACTCCTATCTTAGCAAAGGCTTTAGTCAAAACTTTTAAAGACCTCGCGACTCTAAAGTACAAAGCTATAAATCTGTGAAAGGCAAAATTTCTGGGCTTTATAATTAACGATAAAATCCTCGAAAGGCAGCTACCATTACCGTCAAAATGTGCAACAGAATTTTTGGTAAGAAAAAATCTACCTGCAATATTTTTCACTGAATGTTTAAAGTCATCATACCTTACGTATACGCACTTATCCTGATAGCCAACTGCAGAAAATATCACCAACCTAAAACATGCACGAACATCTTGAGAAAACCCTTTCCCTTTTGAGAGTGCAGGAACTGTTACGTTCTGGGATTTATTCTTGAGACTCCGTAATTGTTCAGTTCGTTTTAAGATGGAATATTAGCTTTTCGCTAGGTTCTCGGACATTCGTCCACAATTGCTAAATCCAAACTTTCGTTGTTGTGGCGATCTCAAATCAATCAGTTTATAGCATAACTTCACAATCAGTTTCCGTATCCTTGGAAATAGACCAAATAATGATCAACCACTCAGAATGGATGGTCCACTCAACATGGATTTCTTAAAGCTTGCTGATTAGAGAAGGAGCACTCCCATCATGCCTCATATTGAGCAAATTATAAACAAAGCCAAACAAAATATGTATCTCCTAATTCTAACCGTCAACCCTGTACATGCGACTTGCTAGCCATCAATTTAAATAGGATACCCTTAGATACAAAAGACCTCTTCAGGGATTGCGACTATGTGTTTAAAGAAGGTAGTACTATCTATTTCCTCTGCCCAAGCCTAAAGAGTAAAATCATCAAAGGCAATTCTGGTATTCTGAGCTCAGGATGGTTCACGGAGGCTAAACTTTAATTTGAGGTTGAGGGTCTACTTAATTTAATGTTCAAATCGAGTGGAAAACTGAAGATAGCTGTAGCAGGTGAATGACAGAGTTTGACTGTTTAAATTCTTCACCATTTAAAGATATTATCCCCTATTACAGTTGTATTGAAAACTACCTCGAAACTTTGATGAATCTGCAGACGTAGTTCACGGACTTACTGCATAGTTTTCCAATACTTTTAAAGAAATGCCTTCCAAGGAATCTATGGCTTAGGTGGTAGAGTTCTAGACAGTATCAGAGAAAGTGGAACATACATCTTCATAACCGCACCCCCTACATATATGTCATCTTCATTAAGCTTTTACATGTGATACCGCAGACTTTCTGCATGAATTCGACTTATTTGTAGAGTGGCCACCAAGTCCGCATGTCTGTAGCAAACTCCATCTAAAGTTTTGCCTCTGTAAAAGTCGAGTTCTCTCCTTCATGCATAAGTTTGCAAGACGGGACTTTTACTGAAAGATCAAATTGTCCCCCTTCTAGCCAATTTGTCAGCCTTTCCATTTCCCAGGAATTCAGCAGAACTTTACCTTTTTAGCTTTTCGCAACAGCACTTCACAGGACTCAATTTTATTTCTATAGTAGATTGCTTTCATTGACGCCTGGTAGTCAGAGAAATAAGTAATACCAGCACTTGGTATCGCCTGCATACCAGTCCACCTACGGATCCATCAGTGTAGATGTCGATGGCTAATGGCTATGGTGCTTAGTCCCATTCTGCCATTCTTCGTTACTCGGGAATAGGTCGGAAAAATCATCTAGGTCAAGTCAGGTAAAACTATACAAGTGTCACAGCCAATGTGACTCTATGTTTGGACTTTGCTATGCAAGTTACATCAACTGACCTTCTTCTACATAAAAGACTTATTATCTGTTCCAGACTGTGTATATGGTAATGATCAACTTTAATTAGTAAAATAATTCCCTAAGCTGACATCTCAAATACTTTTTTCGGTTTTCTTGTTGTTGACCGTAAGCCCACTCTAATTTAGCTCAATTTTATGTCATAATACACCCTAGTAGATACGGCGGTCCTCTATGTATCTGTAGATAGGACGCAATTCAAAAAAGGCAATAAGGATCTACTCAAACTCCCACATTCACCTCAGCAGGCACTGGCAATTTATTAAACGACAACGCGCGACAGTAAAATCAACAAAACCAAATTAAATGCAAAAAATTACTGCGAAATATACTGCCAACTGTCAACTGTCACTTTATTTTATTAAATCCTATAAAAGAAGTAAACGACTCATCTGGGTAACGTCAAAGCAGCAGCAGCAGCAGCATATCCCAGCCAGTAGCACCACATAGCCTCACAAGTCCATAACTCTCCCGATTGCACACATAACATTTACGACTCTGACATAATTGTCACGCTGTCTCCTATTAAGAATTTTACAAAAAAAAAAAAAATAAGAAAACCACCACCATTGCAATAACCATTGTGTTGCTGGGGCGTAACCCACCCACCCACCCACCCATTACCAAGCTCCACTACTTTTACTGTGCAACCAACTTAGAAGTAACCCACACCCCCCCACCCAGCATTTGTGGTTTTTATGCGCTTTCCTCAAAATGACGTTGATTGCTGTCTGTGCCTGGTGTGGTGGACGGGGAGGAAGCCTTATTTTTAATAAAGATTTAATTTGGACCACATTTTAACGATTTAATTAAATATTTTCCACGTTTTGACATCTGATACTACTACGGCGACGACGCACGGCGGCGGGCCGGGCGGTGTTATTGTCAGTAAATACACACAAACTCACACTGAGATCACGCAAGGGTGGTTGCTTTGGCTTAATGTTACTGTTTTTATTGTTATTATAACAATTACTTTGCTTTTACGAGATGTATGTATCATCTTTCGTTAAACAGCAGCAGCATCAGTTCATTTCTTCCCCCGGAAGGCGGAAAGAGAGTGAGAGATTTTCAAAAATAAAGCGCCCTCAATTTCGAACTTGAAGCCTTTTATCCCTCTCTCGGAAGGCTCTTTACTTCATTACCCGAGCCGCTCTTGTTCGCTGTTGCCTCGGTGGCATGGTTATGAATTGAAGTAGCACTGTGGAAACCCTTCAGTTTAATTATAATAACGTCAAGCAACAATTTCCTGATATGGCTTTTATATTGCAACTTGTATGTCAGTTACATACCTAGAGGTTTGAATTTTTCTCTACCTACATACGCCCACAACAATCCTTTTGATATCAAGACGTTGTCGTGTCGTTGTCGTTGTAGTTGCTTTGCCATCATCGCCCCGTAATCACCGTCGTCATCGTCATCGTACTCGTCGTCGACGTCGTTAGTCATTGTTATATGATATCCACTTAGAAACACGTACATGTGGATGTGGATGCCTTTGCCTAAGTCGGTTTTTAATGCCATAAATTGCATTATTTTCAGGATGAAACAGTATTTGAAGGAGAATTATTACAGCACACATGTAAGAGGAACATCCTTGATTGATGGTTGCTGTGCTTGTTGAGAAGGATGGTATAGCTATGTGTATCCTTTGTGGCATCGCATGTCATAAGTGAAAACCGAAACCGTGGCAACACACCCTTTAAAACTAAAACTTATACTTAGTGCTATATAGAATAGACCACAAGTTGTACGGGAGGGGGTATGCTATAAGGATCAGTTTGGGTGTCTTTAGACATTTACAATGACGTATAATGTTTTCTATTACCAAGGAAAATAAATTTAAAGAGAGGACGAGTGGATTTTGATGGTTAAAACGAACTCATTATCTGATGACTATATCAGTTGTAACAGATGCCACGTGTCTTAACCATATTTTGTTTCGATATGTGCCTCAGGTCGAAGCTGATGTCTTAATGAAATTATATTAAGCAGAGTCATGAAAGAACAGATGGCAAACGACTAACAAAGGCCTCGTAGAAGTAGCATCAGCTGATAGGCGCTGATTCGCAAAATGACGAGAAAAAGCAACCACAGATTGATTACTTTGTAGTTTTGCTAGTAAGACCTACTCCCACCACCTTGCGATGCCATTTGGGAATTCTGTCAGTAATTGCGAACGGGAGATGGCGAATTGCGAGTTCCCTGCATTACCTAATAGGGCAGGTTTCAATTTAGATGTGGACTAGTAGCCGGAACTTGTAAACAAAATGATAAAGCTTCAAAGCGAACTAGACTTAGTGGTCTCCAAAATGACAGATTCCTCCTAAAGAGTGAATTCATACGATACAGAATAGATTTTGAGATTGACTTTGAGACTAAGCGAAATAAGATGGTACGGCGTGGGGGAGCACCATTCGCCAACAAGAAACATCTGTCCAACTCTGGAAAATTAACTGAATACGTTCGCTAATCGGTCTTGAGACTGCTGCTAGGTCCAACGTCATCCGAAATTATAGTGACCTGTTATTGATAGTTGTGAGCATCGTAGCTCAGGGTTAAGCGTTTTGCCTAATAAGCGGGAGAATCCGATTCCCAGAACCACCAGCATAAATCTTTTAAAAAATGCGAACATCTGACAAACATCCGATAGTAGAACTGTAGTAAAAAGCGTCTCAATTATTATCTTCGGAAACGGCAATATACTCTAGGACTCTTTCATGTACGGGCCGAGTGGTTGCGGGAAGACCAGGTCCTGTATAAGCTGCTACCACCAAAATAAATTTAAAAAATGATTGACGGCTAGATATCAGAGTAGGGAAAGACTGAGGATGAAAAAAATAACTTTTGTAGTTAGTTGGGCACCTATATGCCAATGACAATACCGCGCTCACGCATGCAATGGAAAACCAGGTCTTTGGAGACCGAATTGGCAATGATGAGCGGTTTGTTGATTTCTGAAACGCTAATCACTTTGACATTGGATACACCTTGTATAGAATCACAAAAATTAGTCACAACTTCAAACCAGACCTAGCAAATAATTTTGATGGTACTTTGATGATATCGGACAGCTCAGAGGGTGGAAATAATATTTCACTGCGGTGTCATAATCCCAAACTCAAATAAGCTATCCGAAGCCGTAAACGTCCGAGTTCGGGCAGGGCCTCCCAGTTACAGCCGCACCAAATATATCGGCAGAGCTTGTGTATCCCTATCATAAGAAATGCATGGGAAAATGAAAGCTTTCCAAAAGAGTGAAAGAAGGGGATGATCATCAACCTCTCTAAGAAGGGTGATTTACGTTCTTCCTCAGGTTGATCAATTATTTGAATAATTCTACATAGATCGACCTTATTCCGGCTCCCTATATAAAAAACCTAGTTTCCAGTTGGGATCCTCATGCATCGACCACGTTACGACCTTGCGGATCATCAAAGAGTAATATGTTGTGTATGGGTCATCTCTTTATCTGCTATTTATCGACTTCAAGATAGATTTCGAAAGCTGCAAGAGGAATTCAATTTAGTATGTTTTGGGCAGAGGAGCAAGCTTTAACAAATAAGGCTACCTACGAGGGCGCCAAGTGTCTATACTCCACAACGGTAAGGTGATAGACGATTTTGTAATCCAAAGCGGGATGTGACAAGGTTGAATACTTCCATCGCTCTTATTCTTGGTTGTTGTCAGTTCTGTGTGTAGCCCTGACCACCGAACAGTGACATCTTTCAAAACATCTAGACTTGTTTCCTTTCGCATAGAGAAATGGATTTGCACCAAATGGTCTATAGTTTAGAAGCTGAAGCAAGCAAAGTGACACTGAAGATTAATATAGCCAAACGGTCAGCCTTTCGAACACTACAGCCGGACAGTAGGTCGAGTATAGCATACCGAACTTGATGTGGGCAACAAAATAGAGAAAATAAAGGCTGCAGTCGCTATGGCATCAATAAACTGAAAAAAGCAATGTTTTCAGCATAAAATCGAAGCTGCGACTGTCACGCTTAGTACTGCTGTATGGGTGAAGTATAATACTTGGAAGGAGACTGTCACTATCGCTCATAAGCTGTAGTCTTTCATAAACAGATTGCTTCGGCATTATGTTAAGGAGTTCGTTGGAGAAAGCGGTCGCAAATTTGGTACATTTTACGACATAAAGAAAATTCCCTTGCAAAATATGCCACACAATAGAGTCCACTTACACAAAGTGGGTCGCCGAAAGCGCGGTATTGGAATTGTGGCTTTTTTTTTTTTTAGAAAAATACTTTCGCTCTACATCGAATGTTGAATCGACCTCTTTTTACGTGGACACAGCTTTGAATGGAATTAAAAGACACCACAGGGATGGAGATCTCTCCTCCATATTGATCCATATGCTCGTTTCAGGCCATTGAAGCCGCATCAGTCAGATTGTACCACCAAGTATTGTACCGTAAACCATAAGCTATATGTTTCCTATCGAAAAGCTAATCAGCTTTGTAAAAGCACCGTACATTTACACATTTAGGATGATAGCTTGGCAGAGCTGTATTTCTGTCGTTCTGGATTAGTTGAAAATACCCATTGGCAAGTGTTATTCTTCGTCTGACTTCGACTTCGGCTTCAGTACACAAACACGTAAATTTCATCCATATTACTTTAAAATTATAATCACTGATGGATGTCGACTCATTAGAACGGCCCATTTGTTAGCTTTTGCTTTGAATGGGAAAGACTAATCCTACATTATTGCCGCATTTTGCGTATTATTTCAGTCTTTATGTTGATCCATGGTCAGTAAAGTTGTTAATTATTGCCATACAAAATAAAAATGGTCCACTCCACAGAAATAGAATCATCTTCTAAATCCGCCCAATAAAACTTTAACGGTCAAATTTAAATGTCCTGCGAAATGATCCTCATAACATTACTTTCTGCCATCTTATGCAAGCCCCATGCATTTAAATGGCCTTCCAGATGTTGATTTTGCCTTAAACTTTTATGTCATTTTCTTCATCTTCGATTTAACTTTAACCAACTGAAAGAAAACAAAAAAAAAAAAAAAAATTTTCTCCAACACAACACAAAAAAGATACAACATCTTAGATACATCGTTGTATCCCCAACAAAACAGTTAATGGCCTGTGAACATTCAAAATGAGATCTGCATTAAAATGCTGCTGCTTTTAATATCTATTTTGTGTATTCTCTTCTATCCATTTACTGTTTTCCTTCTAGCCTTGCTGATAACAAGAGAAAATGATTTCAAAGTACGAACCCATCCAAACCGACAAATAAAAGCTAAATCTGCTCCGGATAACTGCTGAGCTGAGCTAGCAAAGCGAAAAAAAAGGAAAGAAAAAGGAAGAGGATGTGCAAATGGTTAACAAATTCTTGAGTAATGCAGTCGTGTCCCGCTTTGACTATGACTACTTTTTTCGCATCGTTAATTTTATATCGTTTAGTGATTCCTATTATTTTCTTTTTGCTTTCCTTTTTTGTTTTTTTTTTTTTTGGAATGTCCTTCGCTCTTAAGCTATTGTGAAATGTGTCAATGATGGTGAAATCATTTTTGTAAAGTTTTTATGTCATCACTTTTAGTGGAAGGTTAGTGGGTAATAAGCCGTAGTTCCATAGTTTTGTTACAGAAAGACTACCCTGACCGCGTTCGTGACTCTAATGGTTTTAAAAAAAAACTAGCTTACAACTTACAAATTCATGAAATGCAAAAGAGAAACCAAAAGATTCAGATGGCTTACTTTTAAGTCGTACTAATTAGTGTTGGATTCACTTTGGATGTTCTGGGTGGAATTAGGGCCGAATTGAGCTGCCACCAGATACACATGCTACTGAAAATCGATCTGACACTATAGATAAATCCACCTCTGAATGCGTATCTCTCTCGCCAAACCGATTCCACTGTAGAGCTAATTATAAACTCTTCTCTTCTGTACCATCAATGCAGATATGACAGATTGTGTGTAGAGGACTCCGAGGGTACTTTCAACAGATTTTGAAAGAGTGCATACTTCTTTATATCATATATCGGGACATAAGGGCTATATCCAGCACGGTTCACTAGCCAGTTCTCCTTTGCACAACAGAGGCACGGGAACACATAAACCTATCGTTTGACATTAGTTTGGTTTTAATTTGAAAGGTGTGTTCACTTTAACTTCGACAGGAGGTCTCGTTGCTTTTAACACTCGAATGCATTGAACTCCTATGATTGGTCCCACATTCTACGGATCTTATATAGTCTGGGGATTCCCGAGGATACTTGTCGACTATTTCACATACATATTGACTGAGTAGTGAGTATTTTTATATGAGACGAATGTAGGTGTTAAACAGTACATATACAGCTTCTATAGGAGTGCCGCAGGGTTCAATTGTTGGACTCATTTTATTGAGCTATATATGACTTATATGATTCTCCACCTAAATGAAAGCAGGCGCGGATAGTGAGTTTTACTGACGACATAGAGGTGATTGTCAAGCAAGGGGAAATATGAAACGAAACTATTCGCACAACCAAAGAAGACTTTTAGCAGGAGTACTTATACTTGACACTTTTAGATCTTTGAAAACCAAGGCGTAAAACAGCGTCAGTCTATCGACTGCGCGATCTACGAGTGAGTAGCGTATTCCAAATGACATCGGATGATGCCGAATTGGCACTCGTAGGCATGGTTCCGACAGATATAATAGCAGAAGAAGTACGGAAAAACTATATTGAATACTGGAGGTTTGAAAAAAAAAAAAAAAAAAAAAAAAACCGATGGAGAAACTCGAGAAAGAGCAAATGGACGTACCGGCTGATCCCAAGAGCGGAACCCTGGCTAAATCGAAAGCATTTCCTTGTACCACAACTGTGAATACTAACCGAGCATGAGTGATTCAGTAGATAAATTCAATTATAAGAGTGAGTCTCTCTCTACTTGAAGCGTCGATCATGTCTTCTTCTTCTACAAATGTCCACGATTTCATGCTGAAATGGAAATACCTTAGGGTAAGCTTGGCAAACCGTGAACACCGGAAAATACATGTTAGCGTCGGGAAAAAGTGGACTGCAGTTCACATGACAACGGATGTTATGAAAGACCTTCGATGCCTGAAAACGCTGAGAAATAGTTGAAGAAGCAGACAATGGCCAATACCTCTCCGCGAAATAATATTTAATGATAGTTTCATGGGTTTTAGTGAGTAAGTCTCATACGTTGATAAGTTCAGGTTCGCTGTATCTATGAACATTTTTACCTACCTTTGACGATGAAAAAGAAAGGTCTCGCAAGCAGGACATTCCTATAATCTCTTGAAGTTAACTTAAAAAAGGATTAGAACTACGTAGGGCATATACTCGTACGGTGAATGTTGGTACTACTTTGCGTTCGAAATTAGACTGAAGTGTGCTGTTTGCGTTCCTTTTCGACAAATACCTTCAATCTTGACGTGATGATTCATTTCCATACGGAAAACTATGTGTGAATGTGGGGCTTACGAACTATACTGCGATAGCTTAAGCAAAATAGGCTCGTGGTTACCTTTAGGAGCTCGACAGATGGACCGGTGCTGCAAGCATCTGGGGATCTATCACAGCGTCATAGATGCGAAAGTTATAAAAAAAAGGAAATAGCTGAGCATTGATTCCAAGGAGAATAAACCATCTGAGAACTTCCTAAATGAATGGCATTGACTTATCCTCTTAAGAAAAATAGTAAGAGTAAAGTTAACCAAAGCGGGAGATGTGCTCTGAACTGAATGGTTGCCTTACCCTTTATTTGTTTATTTACTCATAGTTAGCAGCGAGTATATGATTTATTTCTACATTTCCCACGTTTCATTCCGACTTATTATTTAAAAAGTCCCTGATTTACCAGCGAAAACCAAATTGACTCATTTGCTTCGAGGAAAAACAACTCTTCATGACTATATTCAGAAATATGTATAAATCCAGATCAAAAATCCCTGTCAATGTCCTACCAAGAAACAAGTGCCATTTCGATGTTTAACCCCCCATCGATTCGAAGAAACCAAAGATTTCCCTATTCATCAATCATCACGTCCAGACAAAGAGTCAACAAAATGAATACGAAATGCCATAGGTCCAGCTTTTGCCTTCCAATTTTTTTCCCCACAAAATTTGTCCTTTCAGATTAATGCCCATCCATTCATATTCAGATGCAGTCATATACGCTGTATTCTGATGATTACGCTAGGGTCACCATGGAAGAGAGTTGGTGTGCTAAAGATAAGAACGCTTTAACCCTTTGCTTGCAGATTTTTTTTTTTTTCTAAACCACAATCCTAACACCAATGAATGGCATGAGAAAAAGAACAACGAAAAAACGGACTTTCGGCGAAAAGGCGAACATAGGGAGTAGGCAAAAAAAAAAAAGAATTTCCCAAAATATGACAAATGACATTCAATCATGCTATTTTTCGTTCCCTTTTTTAACATCAGATCGTCGTCCTTCTATTGTATTCATTAGTCTAACTTTATGGTAGTCTTTTAAAGGCGTGTCTCGCCTTTTAGTGTTCAATCCTCTCCTTCTTAAAAAAAAACCAACCCATTTCCCCACCAATTCCTATGGGAATTGAGACTAATAAAGTCGTTAATAAAAATTAAACGAATGATTTATGTAAATGTATTAGCCAGTAGTTAAGAAGGACGAAAGGAATGACCGATTGGCAAGGTCATTAATTATTTCTTCGGTTTTGGATTAAAGTAGGGCGCAATTGCTTATTATTTATTTGTCCTTTTAAATGGAAAAAATATTTACACCATTGCATCTAGCCGTTCATCTTTAGAACATAAATCGTGTAACGATGGCTGATTTATTGGAAGCGAATTGTGAAGGGGAGGTTGTTATGGTTACTTCTTCTCATTCACAGAGAGTACTATCCAAGTTCAGGTGTGTAGTGGTCAATTCTCAAATTTACATGAAAAACTACCTCCCTATGGTACCTACTAATAAGTCCCAGACATATTTAAGCTCATTTAAAATTCTCTCAACGTCCATTGTCCTGAATCCCTTCAAATAGTCTCGAATATTTTTCTTCTATTATTAGCAAAGCATAACTCCAAAACCTCTGTATACCTAGACGACCTGAACTTTTCGAATTGTTATTCATCTTGACATCTAAGAATTGAATTTTACTCCACTCTTCTGTAACACAGACAAGTTCCTTTCCTAGTAATGCACCTTTCAATGCAAAGTTTATTTGAAGTATCTACAACAATACTTCACAACTGATTCCCTGCTGATGATTATGATTATAATGTCCTTTCCGCTACGGTAATATTCCAACTCAAGATGGAGTACAATATGGCCATGCTATGTAGTTAGCATAGTCCGCAGACGTTGTCTCAGTCCATTAGGAAAGGAAAAAAAGAAGGATTTTGACCTTTGTGCTGTCATTTCACTGGCACATGCAGCATATCTAGTAATAGTAGGTATACCTTGTGCGACGACAGGTAAATTATTATTTCAATCACTCAAAACCAGACAAGACTACTAAACCAGGAGAGGAGATGAAATGCAGTAAAGAAGGGAGGATATCCTTGGAGAGGAGGCATTGAACGAGCTTCAAACAATCAAATGTTATTTTCTTCATTTTTGTATGGATACGTATGGAGTATCCTGCCGCGATTTTTTTTTATTTCGATTTTCTATTCGGGGAGGATAAGGAACATTCCATTTTTTCGTTCTTTTTTAATCGTTTCTTTTCTTTTCATTTTCGATGGGAAAGGATATAGAAAATCTCAAACAAAACAAAAAGAAAAAAATACACTTAATCCGATGAGAAAGACTTGAACAACTGAACAGAACAGAAGGTACTTGCCAAGGATGAAGAAGAAAAAATAAGTTCTTGACAGTAAATTGATTGTTTGCTAAGGATGCCTTCTTCATGCATACCTACTTGTAGTACGAATCTACTAGAAAGAGAGTCTTCTTCCGATTGAAAGCGTAAAAGTTGTCGTTTGTGTTTATTTAAATGAAATTCACAATTTGTAATGTGCAACGATTTGGTTGTTAGAGTCATGAAACGGAGGGAATTATTGGGGGTTTATTTGGGACTAGAAAGGATATTTATTTTTGTTTTATCTTCATTTATGAATTGAGAAGTTATTTTTTGACTAGAAAAAAGGATTTGGAGGGGGTGTAATTAGCAAAAGAATTGGAGTGGACGTAGAGAATGGGGCGTGCTGAGCACAATATTATGATTCGCATGGTTTAAGATCCAGAGGAAACTGTTATACAATAGCTGTAGTGGGAAAATAAGAACACTCTCTTTAAGGACTATACACCAGTGTCGTCTCTTCTAATTAAAATACTAGAACGCTTAACAGACACGTACGCCAGATACGCAATTGGTAATAAATATCTATTTAAATCACAGCATGAAAAGTAGACTGACAGATACGACTTCACATAGAGTAGTGTCTAGTATAGTGGAAAAGTAGCTACAATGTAAGGAATTCATTCCGGGAGGTTTTTTTCGATATCGAAGGGGCCTTTAACAACGTCCCGAAGCTCTCCTAAGCAGTTTGCACGAAGCCCAACTCGGTACCGGCCTTTGCAAATGGATTATACTTAGTAAGCAATTCTGCAAGCGGCCCCCAAATGAAAAGTAGACTGACAGATACGACTTCACGTAGAGTAGTGGAAAAGTAGCTATAATGTAAGGAATTCATTCCAGGGCCTTTAACAACGTCCCGAAGCTCTCCTAAGCAGTTTGCACGAAGCCCAACTTGGTACCGGCCTTTGCAAATGGATTATACTTAGTAAGCAATTCTGCAAGCGGCCCCCAAATGAAAAGTAGACTGACAGATACGACTTCACATAGAGTAGTGGAAAAGTAGCTATAATGTAAGGAATTCATTCCAGAAGGTTTTTTTTTCGATATCGAAGGGGCCTTTAACAACGTCGCGAAGCTCTCCTAAGCCGTTTGCACGAAGCCCAACGCGGTACCGGCCTTTGCAAATGGATTATACTTAGTAAGCAACTCTGCAAGCGGCCCCCAAATGAGATGCTGCGATCCTATACTGTGTAAAGGGGCATATGGTATTTAAAAGTGGATTAACTTGATCTTCGCATGCTCTTCCCTTTGGAAGGATCCCAAAAGGCACTACAAACAAGTTAATTGACGAAGAAGCTCTTGGAACTGCGAGAACCTTCTGACCAGTTAACGACAAGAATATTTTCCTTTCTCTGGTTAAGTTTAGTCGCAGATTTGCACGATTCGTCTTTAGTAGAAACTTCAATTTAAAAGGCATTCCTTGTCTTCAAAATTTCACCCGCAATAAGCGTTATGCTTCGAATGCATATCAGTTCACACTTAAGCCTAACCAGGCTTATTTTGCGGTTGGATTTGGGCCTACATCCGTATAAGATTGTGTTGATGCAAGAATTGAAGCCGGACGACCATAGACAACGCCATGTGTTCGCGAATTGGGCGCTGGAAATGTTGGCCGAAGATCCGCATTTTGGCCAAACAATCATCTTCTCGGACGAGGTGCATATTTGGTTCAGCGGCTATGTTAACTAGCAGAATTGCAGTTATTAGAGCGACCACAATCCACAAGTGTTCGACCAAGCATTAATGCATCCACAAAGATTGACTGTTTGGTGCGGTTAATGGCATGGCGTCATCATCGGACCTTATTTCTTTCGAAATGGGGAAGGAGACCCATTACTGTCAATGGTCCTCGGTATAGAGCGATGTTAACCGACTTTCTGTGGCCAGAGTTCGACAACATCGATATATTCGAGCTGTACATGTCATACAAGCGACGCAACGCTCGAAGTAGTGAAGGAGAAATTTTGCGACTGGGTCATCTCACGGCGAACGTTCATCAATTGGCCGCCGCGATCATGCGATTTGACACCCCTCGATTATTTTCTCTGGGGCTACGTCAAGTCCTTAGTCTAGGTTAACAAGCCTACCACTTTGGACGAGCTCGAGGTCAGCATTCGAGACGCTATTGCCGGAATAACGCCGCACATATTGGACCGAGTAATCAAAAATTGAACCGACCGCTTGAAGCACTGCCAGCGAAGCCGAGGGGGCCATTTAAATGATGTGCTATTCTACACATAATGGCATTCATGTAGCTTCAAAATAAATCTAGAAAGCCATTGCAGAGAAGAAAACAGCGAGTCTGTATTTCACGTGCTGTTTGAATGACCCACACTTGCCGATAGAAGAATGACGACTCTTTGTAGTAACTTCTTCGCGGAGCTGGAGAAATTAATTAAAAAAGCTAAAAGACTTCCTGAGATTCATATCTTTGAGTGATTCTAGCTCAGGGTTTTTTCTTTTATGTGTATGCTCCCAGGATAACTGAAAATGGTCACAATGGACCCAACTGGTGATCAATGTGTGCAGTGACTAACGTCCAGGGCAACCATCTAACTCAACCTAATCACTAGCGCCGTCTTTTAATTGCCTAAAGAAGTCCCAAAAGTAAGCAGTCCTAAATCTACGTATAAATATCATTATTGGGTATGCTTAAACAAAAAACAAAAAAAAAAGAAACATAAAAATCAATGTAAATTCACAAATAAGCTTAGAAAATTGTTTTTCCTTCATTTCGCTCGCTAAATACACACGGAAATCCCCTTAGAGGACACACAAAACAAAATACCATGTTCCCTCTTAAGGCTTTCTCAAAGAACATTAGGCGAAAAAAAAAAAAAATTAAAGCCTCCTTCGACAGTAAAAAAAAAAAGAAGAAAAACACACAAAGGACATCATTTATTGAAAGCAAAAATAAATAAATAAATAATTTTGAAGAATTCATTTCCTTCCGAGATTTTCCTCAAACAAATAAATAAGCACGAGTTTTTCTTTCCCTATTTGCTGGGATGAGAAAGTGAGAAGAAATAGAAACAGTCAAAAACAACTGAAAAGACTTTGATCCTTTTCAGTTTTTCATCACAGTTTGGCCTCTAATCATTTTTATTCGTCTTCCTTTTTATTTTTGTTGCCTCTGTTCTGCGCTACAAAACATATCGATTAGATTTTTCTTTTTTTTTGCAACTAGGAGCGACTGTGAGTGTTTTTTTTTTTTTGTCAAGAAATTTGCCACCATCGCTTTTGTTTATCTCGAAAAAGCAACAATCCACACAACGACCGCGCCACCAGGGATGCGTGTTAGAGAGATGAAAGCCAGTAATACGTACACCCCCTCAAAAAAACCAAGAGAAGAAAATCGAAAAAAATCGATTTTCTAACACCACACTAACACACCGAACTCCCCCGCCCTCGCAGATAACAAAATAGAAAACCACCCAGAGTCCGAAAGTAAAATACAGAACAGAACAGCAGAAACACCCTATTATCACCAACACTCATGCAGAGATTATTTGGGTGTTTCTCTGATGGCAACGATGATGATGATGGCAGCGATGTGGGGGATGGTGGTTTACATTTTTATTTGGAACAATAGTATATGTCGTTGCGTATATCCTTAGATGTGTCTGAAGGTCCTCCCTAACTAAACACGAAAAAAAAAAAAAAAAAAAAACCCAAACCGAAACGAAGTATGTCGAAAGCTGATGAGATTTTTCTCTGGGGAAAAATTTACGTGAAGGTCCTTGCCGTTTGCTGCCGAAATATAAATTGTTAGCGAAGAATAAAAAAGTTCAAAATTAAAAGCCTTTCAAAGTAAATGAAAGTGGTAAGAGAATAAAGCGGGGAGGCAAGCAACATACACAATAATTTGCGATTGCCGAAAGGACATTGGTAAGGAAAGCAAAAAAAAAAAAAAAAATATAAACAAGAGAACGCCTACCGTAACACAAAGTTTTGGAAGCAATTTTAGACGTACAAAGGAGAATCGTAAAAAAATCTGGGTCATTTTTGTTAAAGGGATGTGATGAAAAGTAGAATTTTTTGTTGTTGTTCATTAAAACGAAATGAGATTAGGACAATTGGGTGGTGGTTGTTGCACCGTTAAGCTAAGGCGGTTGTAAAAGGATTTCTTTGGAAATTCTTGTTTTGGCCTTGAGTTGTTCTTATTGTTTCGTTTGACTTCTGAGTTTGAGTCTCACACGTTGTATTTTACATTTCCTTCATCCTTAGCAAGCTGGTTTCTGAAGGCTGAATTCTGTCGCCTAATGTTGTCAAGATGTGCTCGTAAAAGCAAGAAGATGGACGAACTTGAATGCCACTTCGCTTATTTTCTCGCAAGACATGTTCATCTGAGGAGAAACACGAACAGATGTAATGGTGAAACAACTAGTTACTAGTGCTGGCCACTATCTAATAAATTCGATTGCCGAATGATTCCGTCCATTCAATAATTCAAAAAGTGGGGAACCAATAAAAAGGAGCTCTTTACGCGATCAGTTCTCAGGATATTCGCACTCAAGAACCATTTCCATAACCTTCGTGGAAAAGGTCTTGTGGAGAATTTCAAAAGCTAAAATTTCGGTCTAATAATTTTTTCCGTAGGATGCACCATTTTCGAGATATTCGCGCTCAAGGACTATTTTCATCATTAACTTTTCGGGTAAAGGCTGACATTTTAGGAGATTGCGTCCTTACAGCGAAGCACAGTTTCTCCCACGAATGGAATGTGTCCAACATTTTATTTCCCCCATCTTAATGCCGGAACTGAGAAGTTTCTCATGATAAGTTTTTATTCTCGCGGATTTTTCAGACATTCACTAGAGGACAACACAAATAACAGGGAAAACAACCATAATCAAGATATTGCATAAATCCCCAAAGGGGCACGGTCTCACACAATTTCGGCTACTTCAGATCAAAACCGCATCCGATTTTAAATTTCAAAAAATTGTTTAGATCAGCGTAAGAATAATTTATTGAATCTCGACTTTTTAAAATTTAAAGACTTAACAAAAAAACCGAACCCCAAGTAGGTTAGAGTGGTACCCAAGTATCAAGAAAGTGTCTCATTATTCTGTACACTTGTGTATTTAAAACACTAGTTCGAAAATATTTCTGCATGAATTTAGTTGGAGATATCACTAGGAGACATCGCTCGAAGACATCTACTTAAAACATTAGTTCTTCGAAGAAGTCTTCCTCACTTATGACAAGTTACATTCACCGTATGCAAAAAAGGATATTTCAGAACTCATTTACAGACCTATTTAACTACGATTTCTGTTATCTATATGCCATATGCATAAGACTACACTTTGAGACATCACAAGGAGGTGTCGCTCGAAGACATCAACTTAAGACATTAGTCATTCCCGAAATCTTCTTCGAACAATGCCGCCAATTTTTCAAAGAAACATTTAGAAATGTTTTTGCTGTGATTATTTAATATCTATTTATGTATATACTAGTATGTACAATGTTACAATCGTTTCGACTGGTTGGCACAATTTGTTACCCATTTCGTTCGCAGTAGCGGCATCCAAGAAGATGTTTCACTATTCTGTACACTTGTGTATTTAAAACATTTCTGCACGAATTTACTTGGAGGTGTCACTAGGAGACATCGCTCGAAGACATCTATTTAAAATATTAATTGTTCGAAGAAGTCTTTTTTCTCAGGCATCGCTTATGAATCCCTCACATTTATGAATTTGAACATTTTGGCATATTTTAACAAGACCCTTGTACCGTATTACCATCGAAAGTGTGTACCTACTTAAGCAAAATTAAATTTATTCAACGAATGTTCTGTATGGTCAAGCATTGGCTAATATTTCGGAATAAATTGACCTCATGCATGTCTAAAAGTCATCAATGAGCTAACCATTCTTCGCGCAATTCACATTCATTTGAAGACATTTCATTAAATCTATTTTTAGCTTCACAATATCAGTATACGCCCGACAAATAGCAATGCACACACACCAAAAAAAAACTGTCTACCCACGCACATACCCACACAAACAAGCATATATTACAGCTTTTAATTTTCTAGGTCAAAAGGATACGAGACGTAAATAGATAAACAGCATCAACCACCAGTAGTACAGAACAAAAAAAAAAAGAAGGAAAACAACCTTTTGGGGTGAAAATATCCTTATTCCATCACACCCCATATAACCATTGAATATGTGTGTGCTTTTAACCCCGCGCCACATCGCCGGCTGCCTTACAAAATATATATTGTAGTACAATTTTAATGTAAAAATGTGCGTAGTTGTCATCCTTTTCGAGACACATAGGATTATATGCCGATTTCAAATCTCTATTCACACAGAGAGAATTGAAAGCCAAAGGAGAAGATAGAGGCAGCATACTGTCGATTAAAATGTCAGTCAATGTTCGTTAAGGACCTTTCCGTCAATTTCAGTTCCCGTTGCGATTTTTTTTCTTCCTTTTATCAGTTTCTTTCTTCCTTTTTTGAATATATTTTGTGAGGGTAAAGAAAAAAAAAAATAATTTCCTTCACCTTTTGCTGAGCAAAAGAAAAGATATCCTGAGTCCTTGGGAATATAAAGTCTTCATACGCACATAATATATCAAATCAAAATCACTTTTGCTTAGATTGCATTTATTTTGATACTCAGCGTTGAGGCCCTTGCTCGCTCTCTTAGGACATTTTATCATTGATTAGGGTCAAAGAGGAGGGGTGCAGAGACGAGGTCTGTTCTGTATGTACCAAAAAGAAAGTGAAGAAGGATATTATCCTTGAATAAAAGTCGTAACAGGAGTATTGATTGGCTTCCTTAATATAGATGTCAAGTTTTTTTTTTTCTTTTTTTTCCCTTCTTACTTCTTATTCTTATATCTGTACTCCTGCTGCGTAATAGAGTACACATATACGCACATACCAACCAAAATGTTGGAGAGCTTCTCGGCAGATCATTAAATTCGATTGATATTGAATTTATCATTTTGATTTTGACGAGCGAAGGCAGATCCTATTCTTTATCTTTACTTCATTTAGAAGGATTCAATTTTATTATTACTTTCTTGTCCTTTCCTCGCTCGTTGTCCCACAGTACGTAAGCATATAATTGAATACTACGTTCATTACGTAGTTTAGTGCGTTCAATCGAACTTAATAATTCACAACAAGAAGTCGGTTGGGATGGGACTATTTTCGGCAACATTGTCCGATACTCGTAGAAAAAATTATACACATCCATCAATCGAAGAGCAATGGACTATGAAAAGTTTTGCTTCTTCAGAGTAATTTGTGATCGACCCGGACGGTGTCTTGTGTGAGAAGGAAAACTTTTGCTTTGGTGTGGTAGGTAGTACTCCCAAGGAAATGAATTACTTGAGCCGAATGGTTAAGTTAATGTGGGCATATGTGGTGTTTACATTAAGGAAATATGCGTAGCGTGTAATGAACTGACATTGAGTCAGATTGAGGACCTTTTCAGTTTGACAAGTGACAGCCTGGAAATGAAGTTTGTTTTTCGAATTCCTGGTTGAGGGGTGGTGCGAACCAACGCACGGGGAAACACTTCAAACGGATTTGATCAGTTTCATTAATTACTTGATGAAGGAACATGTGTTCTAGATAGGTGAAGATTGTAACTGACATAGGACTGGGTGAAGTATTCTTTGTTTTTCTTTGAAGGCGGTCTTGACATTTAGATATGCAAATATTGTACACTTATTGTAAATTAAAATAGAAATGGGGTGGGATGTACCCTGAAAAGACTATACCACATACCTGGTTAAGATAAAACTGATAAAGAAAATGTGTTATGACGCAGAGGCCCGGTGAGTTCAGCTTATCTCTAAGGGATTATTTTCGACGCAATTGTGACATACCTACCGTAATGGACAAAAAAAAAGTTACCACCCTGTCATTTCACAAAACCTTAAAGTAGCAGAACTCATTTGTCCTACATCCGCATAGCTTTCAATGGAAAAATCTGTAACGGTTAAAAAGAGCTACATTTTCATCACCTGAAGTTCAGTTCAGTTGCGTTTTTAGCGCACTGAGCAAAAAGATATATTTGAGTCTTTAAATGAAGAAGGATTTTTAATCTGAGCTATTTCTAAGAGAATTGGATGCAGCCATGTGACAGTTTTGAAATTACTAAAAAGAATTAAGGTGTAATTAAAGGACAACTAGCACCGGTAAAGCTAAGAAGAAAGAGTAGACCGAATTTTAAAAAGAATATCGTGCGCTAATCGAAGAAAACCAGCAGAGCAATCGAACTCGTAGTTTTTTGAAGAAACACGTAAAAAAAATTAGCAATCGTACGGTCAGCAGAAGGCTGGATTCAATCGGATTGGTAGCCAGGAAATCAAGAAAAAAAACACATTTGACGTCAAAAATTAAAGCTTCAAGGTTGCAATTTGTCAAAACTCATCAAAACTGGACTAAAAATGTAACCTCAATTCATCTGACGGTATCCAGATAGTCTCTTTCGCTGACCAGAAATCTTTGTTTTTATCCGGTCGAAATTAAGTACCAACCCGAATTAAACTACGACTTAGGAAGCAGAGATTCTCGGTTGACGGTTTGAAAAACGCTTCAATCGTTCATTTTGGGTGGCCGCGGTGTAGTGGTAACATCATCGCTTGTCACGCTGTAGGTTTACGCTTCAAATCCTGATGTGAAGAATCATCTATTTATTTTACATGAACTAAATAAAAAAGTCGATCAATTGTGAAGCTCATGTCAACTCTACTGCAAAGGCATAACACTGGCAGCGGGGGTAGGTCATAATGGCTGAAAATGCAACTTGACCGTGATGATGACATCAGGACTAAAAAAAAAAAATACTGTGAATCATAAGCAACGACAATCAAAAATGCTCCCCTGTTATCTGGATGCCACCCTTAGAGTTTAATGAAACTTAATACCACCTGAGCTTCAAACCCACTACAGCAATCTTTCTTTCTCTCTCTTACACTTTTTACAAACGCTTTATGATGTTTTACTTTAGGTATACTGCAAAGTACTCATATAAGCCATATATTTTGAAAATATTTTATGTTTAAAAGTAGAATTTTCCAAACTGAAACTGAGGGTACAAATTGGATTCACACCTATAACTTTCTGTTTTTACTCAAAATTCAATGTTCTACCAGATCCCGAAATAGCGGCTTCAGTGGGTCCCAAAAATAAAATTTGTGCAGTCGAAATTTTAGGTTTTGAAATGCTCTTTAAGATGGGTGCCACATTTTCCTGAATTTTCGAAAATTGTAAGTATTCAATCTTTCAAAATGTCCGACTTCGGCCAAAAGTTAATAGGAATCGTCTGCTTGCAAATATGTATCTCGAAAACGCTGTGACCTACGAAAAAAATTATTGTGACCGAAATTTAAGGTTTGGGAATTTTCTGTATAAAAGATGTTGAATTTAAAAAAAAAATTGAAAGTTGTAGGTGCACAACCTTCCAACAAATGTGCTACTTTACCCGGAGGTTAATGGTGGAAATTGTTTTTGACATTTTAGGTTTTGAATTTCACTCTAAAATAGTGCAGCTTTTTGTAAATTTTTCGAAAATTGTTGGTCTGAAGTTCTTAAAATGTTCGGCTTTATCACAAAGTTAATCATTCTTAAGTGCATATGTCCCGATAGCTGATCTAAGCACTGAGTTTTTGAACGAAATCATTCAGGTTACTAACTATCCTAAAGTCGAATCTATTCGGTAGTGCACAACACTAATTTAAAGTTAAATCCTTGGGGTTTGAAAATTGGATTTTGAGCATCTGCTATAATAAAAAAATAGCACCATCAGTATTCTCTGACAATGCTGAAGGATGTTCAGTCGATTCTAGGATCTAAGTCTTAAAATGTTAAAGTTAGACCACATCCTGTTTACAGTGAGACTATTTGATGGTCGAGAACATAGTTCCCAAAACGCAAACAATCCTTACCCCCCTCTATAATTTTTCACACAGGTGGCCAGTTGGGGTAGTGTGTGCAGATTTGAGCCCGAACGGGGAACAGTAACCACAACAACCTGAGCGTAAAAAGAGAAACGAATAAAATCTAAGTAGTACAATGGGGAGAAAATTGAGTTTGAGTGCTCCAGGATTTGGAAATTTTTATCACATAGGCACACTGCTGTCGGACGGAAAGTAATATTCAGTCAGTCTTATTGGTGGAGATATGTGATAAATATGTTTATCAAGAATGTCTAAATGTCCAAGAAGTCTTTGCATACTTCGTTTACAAATTTCACAGCACACTTTCAACAATTTACAGCATTTCTCGTGTTCAGTAGAATTCATGGCCTCTATAACTCAAGGCGTACTTATGTATACATACTCGTACCCCTTCTCCAAAAGTAGGCTGTTGTCTGATTGTATGGCCTTGCCCTTGATTTTTATTTTTATTTTATAGAAATGCTTACACAAACAAATTTTTATCTTGTCTATTTAATTCAATTTAAGCAAATTAAAACACTAAGGGTGATTGAAGTTTTATGAGTTTACCACAGCTATAAAAACTAAAATAAAAAAACACTGGACATCTGGGTCAAACACGAAAGCAAAACTAATCATATGTGTCGTGTATTTAAAAACCAACATTAGTATGTCTATTTATTTTTTACGACAAGAAAATTTCGTCCAAACTCTGTCTACCTAGTACTTGAGAATATACAAATAAATCTAAAAAATTTACCAATATTGTCCTACACGTGTTTAGGTACGGGAAACACGCACCCGCTTTTTTTTTTACAAATTTAAAAAAAAGCCTTCAAAATCTTTCTCCAATCTGAAATCAATCAATTCGATGTCCAAATATGTACATAGGATCATTATCCAAAAAAGATAAAAAAAAATCAATTCCTAAAATAATTCCCTACGTATAACATACGATGAACTTAAAAAAAAAAAATCGGAATTTCTTCATAAATTTCATATGCACCCTCATTTGATGATATTTTATTTCCTGACAAAAAAAAAAGGGTTTCACCACTTTGCGTGTCTTCCGATTTTTTTTTCTAATATTTTGTTCGACCTCTTACGTCAGATCGTAAAAAAGACAGAAGAACGACAACTACGTTGACAATGTCCAATTATCTAATCCGTTCTCGATGTTGGCATTCTTTCCTATAAACTTCCATCCAACTTTTGACATAAACATGTGTGGCCCTTAAAGTCTGTGTACAGCATGTAGTAGTTTCAACGATAAGACCTTGCTTCGCGTAGCACGTACGGATGAAGAGCGAAAAGGAATTGACGGAATTCGCTATCAAATATACGCAACAGCAATTTCCACTCATTGATTTCATATAAATTTATTTTTTATTTTTTTTCGTTTTCAACTTCGACCGCCTTCTATAATACTTACTCGTATATCCTTTCTCGTTGAAAATGGGTTTGAGAGCAAGATTTGTGCTTGAATTTTTACTTCGCTAGAGAAGGGATGATAAAAATTCACCCCACTTTGCTCGTTTTGAAATATCAACGCTGTCATTGAAGGCAGAGTTAGTTATAAGGGGATTTGAGGAGGGTTATACTTTTATAATTTTAACAGAATGTTCAACAAGAAAGGAGATTGATTTGGTCCTTGAAAAATACAAGACATTTTTTTTAGACGATACTATGATGACAAACGACCACTTTGTGAACAAAATTTCTTTCATGACATCGCTCTCATGATACAATTCTTTTAATGACACACTCTTGCGGGACTTGTTGCCATAGAAAGATACTCGTTTTATACAAGATCATGGTTAATTTTGGTTGGTTTAAAGTAGAAGTAATAGTAATGGGGACTTAGACTTAGACAAAATTTATTTCATGACACCCCTCTTATGATACAGTTCTTTTCACTCACTCTTGCAGAAGTTGTCATCATAGAAAGATACACGCTGACACAATATTGTGGTTAATTCCTGTTGGTTTAAAGTAGAAGTGGGGACTTAGACTTAAACAACTTTTATTTCATGACACCCCTCTCATGATACAATTCTTTTTACACACTCTTGCATGAGTTCCAACCATAGAAAGATACTCGTTTGACAGAAGATTGTGGTTAATTTGGGTTGGTATAGGAAGACTTAGACTAAAGTATGTTCATTTCGTTTTCGCTGTGTGGAGACGAGGTAAACAAGTTTCATTGACAAAAATGTATCGTGCTGGTATTACCGTGATGCGCTACTCTGTGTGTTTCTTTTTCATATTTCATGCAACGAAAAGATTCTAGCAGGGACTTGATATGAACCTAATATCATGAGTGCACTTGGTTAGATCCATTAAACTTAGGCGGGATAATGACCTGGCTTTTGTATCCGCTAGTGAACACAACTTTAGGATTACCACTTGGGCCATAGCTGAAAGTCCATGTGAATAGTTTCATGAGAGTGAGAGCGAAATGCGTTTTGTCAAGTTTTATTCAACTCTTTTCCAACAAAGCTGCATCCGATGGAAGCACTGAGCCTTTGCAGACCACGAAAAATTGAATCGATTTCAGCGTCGTTGAAGGCTCTTCATGTATATTAAAAAGCCATCATTGTGAATTCGTTGGCTGGGGTAGAAGGTGTAAGGGTCTCTCTTAGCCACTTTGCGAGTCGGATAACGAGGTTAATCTTGATGTAGAGATCTAAGATTTTTAAAAAAAAGGAGGTTAAGATATATAGTTAGCTTGAGGTTCTTGGGCTTTTGCCATAAAAACCATCATCAAATAGGTGCCGACTAGACTGGACAGGTTTTATTATTCTAAGGACTTTCTGAACTACTGCCGGAAAGAATTGTCATCCTATTATGAGAATTTGAAGAGTTCGAAACGGTTTACTGCCACCCAGTCCGCAGTGATTTTTGAAGGTATAGCACACACTAATTCAAGACTCTCGTCAAGGGTAGGTAGGTATAATGCCCAGGAAAGTAAGTGTCACTGACATTAATTCTGGAGAGGATTCTGTTATCCAACATTCGGTATGTTTAACTTTTCTGACCTATGTCCATAAGAGTATCAATCTGGTCTTCTAGGTTTCGCTGTACAAACCAAGCCTTGTAGAATTAGGTTTTTTGAAATTGTTTCAGCTTTTACAGCAACTAGTAAATAATTCCGCGTTCCCTTCAGAATTCCGTGACGGCTGAATTGAGGGCAGAGGTCAAGTTCTAACTGGGCTAAGGAGTGTATACAGTTAACCTAACTAATAGGGAAGTTTTCTTAAGTTAACACTTTTCCTTATGACGCCAGTCTCTCATGATATACTAATGGAGAAAGATACGTGCTTCTAAAAACATTGAAGAGCGACTTTTGTTGATACTTTTTCATGATGTAGTTTCACATGATACACACTCTCTCTAATGACACTCTCTCGCGACATACTAATGAAGAAAGGTACGTGTTTCTCAAAAGATTAGCCAGCGAATATAGTCCGCTACACTGTTCTAGTAGACATTTTATCATGACGCATTCTTTCACGACATGCTATTGAAAGAATATGCATGCTTCTTCTAAATGAAAAAAAGGTTAGTGCTTCTTAAAACATTCTCACGATACACACTCCCTCACAACTCACTCTCCAATGTGCATACTACTGGAGAAAGATACTTGCACCAGCGATGTTACTTTAGTCACCTCTCGGAATAAGGAATGTAGTCGGCTAACTTAACCAAATTGTTTTAATGAAAATATCTCATGGAACACTCTTCCCATGACACACTCTCTCACACACATTACAGGAGAGAAATGATGTGCTTGTCAATAGATTGGCGGTTGACTCATGTTCCTATGAAAAGTCATTGCTTGGGATAAGGATTGTATTCAGTAGATGAAATTTTCTGATGGGAACTTTCTCAAGATATATAATACTTTATGTCATGACATACTCTGTGGTGATATACTACTAGAAAGTCACCACTCAGCCCATTTCTCTTCAGTTAAAGTTAAAATTAATAAACATTGTTACTTGCTGCACCCGCTGTCCACACCACTAAAATCCTTGAATTTAACAACATAAATGGGTTCAAAAATCTCCATTTTTAGGAGAAAAAAAGTTCAAACATTATTTCATTGGCATCCTTTAGAATCTTTGCTCTCAACCTGCCATCAGTTTTGTGAACACACAAAAGAAATCACCCACTATTTCTGTGTGTGAATATTTTATCCATAATTTAAAAAAAACCATTCGTACGTTGGTACCGTTTTAAAGCTACAAAACAGGACTCTCTGCATCCAAGGGCAACTTAACGAAAAATCCTTTCTTGATATTATTTAGTTTTAGTTAACGACCACCATTCGAGCGAGAACAGGATTCAAGGGAAATGTAAATGTTTCATCCCGTATACTAAGACTCTCGTTCTCTGTGTGTTACCAAAAGGAACATGAGGAGAATTGAATGAAAAAAGGACTCACTAAATGGTTCCGAAAGGGATGTTCGTCTTATTATCGTGATTTTGGGGATTTTTTTTTCTTCTTCTCCATCTTTCTCCTAACCGAAAATGGTAAAGGTTATGTGTGTTCTTTATTTTGGTATGTTATATAGTGGGTGTGTAACAGGGGGCGGTTTTTGGGGGTAATCCATTTTATGCGAATCATTCTCTTAATATTTTTCATAGGGGAAGGCACACTCAGACCGGTATCAGGGATATTCATTTGGATGTTTTACTGAAAAATCTCAAAGAGATGGAGATGAGAAAACATCTGGTGATTGCTTAAATCGATAAAGTTGTCGAATTAATTTTTTTTTTTTTACCCAAAGCAAAGTTGTACAAAAGAAATGAAAATTTTCGGAGAGGGATATATCAAGTGTGGTGGAAATTTGTGCCTTCTTTCCTTTTTCTTTTTAAAGTCTTCTTTTTTTGAAAAAAAAAAAAAAAAACTTTCTCCTTACGAAAAAATTGAGATATCGTGCGAAATGTATGAATGTCCTTTAGGATCTTAAATGAAGGTCATGCCAGAGTGGATTATGTATACTTAAAGAAATTTCTTGAATTTACCCGTAAATATATGTCAAAAAGTTTGTATACATTTTATTAAGAGATATTTCTTTGTGTGAAGGTAATCAAGGAGAAAATGACTTTTCATGAAGGACATTTGCCGTGGTGAAGGTCAAAATAATGAAAAATGTGTCTGTTGGTGATTTTAATTTTTTTTTCTTTTTTTTGATATTTATGTTGGTCTGCGCGGGTCTGGTTTTGTATTTTGAGCTAATTTTAGGGAAATTTTCGGCACAGTGAGTTTTTATTTGGGTGAGCGATGTATTGGGGGTATTTTACGAGGAGGATAGTGAGGTTAAGGGTCATTTGTTGGACAAATTTTGAATTTATTTATTTTAGTTCAAACTTTAGTGAGAAATTGAATTTAGATGTTGAAACCTTAGAGGCATCTAAGTGGGAGTCCTTTATAAAGTAAATTTTTGGATATAATTAATAGGATTTGCCTTGAGCGAACTACTAGAACAACAATTCAATGGAAAAAATATGGATTCCCTCAGGGCAGTGAACTTTGGTTCATTATTTTTTAATGCGAAAAGGGTTATGTAGATATACTTTAGCAGAAGTCACGTAGAAGTAAAATCTATAACCAAACATCTTGTAGCTGTGTTCATGTTCACTACGGTACCATAAGGAATTAGGTATGGACCCAACAGTGATGCCATAAAATCCAAAGTGAAGGAAATCAGCAAGTCCATTATTAGCACAAGCATGGTGAAATATGAGGAGACGACTCAACAGGTGGATAAGGTGAGCGGGCTAAAAGCCGTTGACACGTTTTGATTCAGACCTGGCATAGGGACGTCGTTTATAGAAACAGTAGGCAATTTATTTTACGCCTTTAATTTTGTTTCATGTCACGTGACTTTATTTCACGGCACGTCATTTTATGTCCCCGTTCCGTAGTAAAATAGGCATAGTCGTTGACCTAAGTTATCGATAATCGTATATAAATATCCTGTAGTTGTTAAACTTACTAAAAACTGACACAAAAAACAGGTTGTCCGATAAGTAATATGATTGTGGGCGTGGCTGTGGGCGTTTAAAACAAAATCAAACATTCTATTAAACATTTAGCGCATGTACCAAGTTTGATTTCCTTAGCTAAAAATTTAAGGAAGTGTTACATACGGACGGACAGATGGACTGCATCAAAATTAGTGAATCCACTATCCTGGATAGAGTCTGAATTTATCTAAAAAAACATCAGGCAACATTTAGGATCGCGATCGCCCAAACTAAAAACATACATGATACCATGTCTGATGGTAACAAAATGCAATAGCTTCACTGGAGAGGTACAAAACCGCAGTAGGGATCGAAAGTTACAAAATCCGTGCAAAACGAAATTCTTTTGACAGTGGCAGTGCTCGTGTAAGAATGTACGATGGTAGGAGTGCGCACACTGAGGGTCCGAAAAGTGCCGGACAGTATAGCTCTCAGCATACTGTCACTTTTATGGCCATCGTTTTAAAGATACAGAGTTATCAGTGTTAGGCCTCTTTAAGACAGAGGATCTGTTTTGATCTTGTTTCATTTTATAGCAAGTGAAATGTCCACAGAAATGTCTGAAGTAAGCTGTGTCTTTTAGAACTTCTTGGCGTGGACTTGAAAGTCGTAGAAATGACGTACAGAACCAGGCACATTAATCAGCCAACAATCAATGCCGCTACTCTTCAAGATTAATCATAAGGTAGACATTAGGATTAGCCAATGCAAAGCAAGACCTTTTACGGGACGACGGAAATCTATTAGTCACCACCATGTTGGAGTACAGAACTCATACGCATTAAAAATACACAAGACAGCTTCTTAAGGTCGAAAGAAGAACCAATGCCATTGCAGACAAAGCTACTTGAAGTGAGCTCTATCCAGAATCTGTCAAAATTTCAAAATAGCTTTCGATTTAAAAAAAAAAAAACTCTGGTGATGTTCATGACCAATTTCTTGAAAGCTTTGGATATGTTTAAGAATAAGGTCAGGTTAATGCCCTGAGCTCCCCTCAGCCTTTAGTATTTCTGTATGATTGTTCAAGAAAGCCTGCAAAGTAGGCTGTTTGGTTGATCAGCACACTCCTAGGCAACATATGCATATGTACCTGCTCTACACATTGGAAAGTGCTTTGTTTTTAAAAAAAAAAAATTAATGTTCAGTGGGATATATGGAAGTATCTGTCCCACTCTTTGGAGGAATTAATCCAAAAGTAAGGAGTTGACAAAAATCAGAATGTGTGGAATAGTATTTCCCCGGGTTCGAAAACTAATAACTACATTTCAGGAAAATTCTTAATTTCTTCTTCTCAGAACGTTCTCGAAAATCTCGATTCTAAAGAAAGCGCAATCAGTTAGGAATTTTATTCCAGATTCTTGTCTTATTGCATTCGCTAATAGGACTTCAAATATCCCGAATATATTTTATCTTTGTACGAATAACATACTCGTACCTGAAACATCGCATACAAAAAAACTATTTTTCCACACAAAAACAATTTGACATTTCCAGCTCAACCAAGGTGAATCCTCCGATGAATGAAATGATATCAGAATGTCTTCCCATGCGATGCAATTTTGAGAACTTTGAAAGCAATTAACTTCTTTCACTTAAATGACATCCCAAATGTCATTCAAGTATGCTACTGCACTGAAATGACTCTCTGGGGTCTAGCAAGAAACTATCTCTCCAAACACAATGATGCACAATCTCAAACGAAAGCACTTGTGATAAAAAGCGTTTTCCCTTCTTTTATCTGTGAGAGCGAATTCCCTCGCTGAAAATAACGATAGAAACATGAACCTTTAATTTTCACATCCTCCTTTACTCGCTCTCTATGATTTCATGTAATATGATGACAATTGTTAGCAAACCAACTCGAATACGAGTACGCGTATAGATATACAGTGAAAACGACTCCTTGAGGGGATGTCATCGTAGCAGACGAGAATTATTATGACTCACCTTCATCTAAGGTTCATCAATTTGAATGGATGGTTACACATTTTAACTCACCTCCTCGTTCTCCGCTTGGGTTATTCGCTTTTATTTTACGCTAGCTTCACAGAGAAAAAAAAAAAAAAAAAAAATAGAAAAAGAACGTACGTGTACGCGCACGTAATTTGTCCTTGTCCTTGTGTAATGATGTCACGTAAATTGAAAAGGAGGTTTTCTATCAAATCGTAATGTCTCTGCCGCTCAGTTGTATGGTTTCTTATTGCTATTTTGGTATATTTTTTTTTTGCTTTGTTTCCTTGGGTGTTGGCATACATGTAGAGAAGTCTAAGACGCAACGCTAAACATTTAATTTTATTGCAAATGATGAACCCAATTACGACTTGTGGCAAATAGGAGATTACTCAGAGATGTTGGTGATGATGAAGGGGCTTATAGAGTGTGCATGAAAGTTTGCCAGAAAAAAAAAAATGAAAAGTTGGGCGCCAAATAAACAACTTCCATAAGATATTCTTATTTAAAAAAATACTCAAGGTACATGCAAATCTCACGACTACTATTTGTTTTATATTGGATATTTATCTTAAATCAGAAATGAACCTTTAGTTGGTTTTAAGTGTGTGTAAGCTTAATGCAAAACTGTTACAGCTTTTTGTTTATGTGCCTACAGACTGAATTTTGAAACAAATGCATGGAAACCAAGAACAAGTTTTATGATTCTGTAGGTACTTGGTAGAAGTCAAAGCGTCCTGAGTAGGGGATCTTCGAAGATCACCATATGGACGACGAAACCATATGTTTGTGGATAAAGGAAAGCTTTTCCAAATAATTTTAAATTGAGGGTTAGACTCTTAGCATCAAAATAAACAGGTCATAGTTAAAGTATCTACATCCGAATAGAGAAGGCCATTTCCGAGCAACAATTTTTTCCGATTGGGAGAAGTTTGTCATCACAATTTTACTCTCTGATGTTTGTCAGAAGTTCGCGAGAGGTAAGCTGATTTTGTGTTTTCAAGGATTCAAACGTTGAACCTTCCGCTCAGTGATCGCGCACTTAACCACTGCGGCACCATCACTTCCAAATAGAAGGTATTAATAAATCTGAATAAGCCAACCAACACCAGACCAATGAATAAGTCCTGGGATATTGACACACAATTTTTGTTAAAATGGTATCAGGTAAACTTTGTCAAGAAATTACAATAATAAGAAAGAGGTGTCGCGTTGGGCGCCATGTAAAGTCAAAATGCAATAACGTGCGAAATTTCAATAAATTTTTGCTACTTTTGATCAAAAATTATGGCGCAGAAAAATTCAGAGCCATTGAAATCATGGGTGAAGTTCAGGAATACTAGCATTTTGAATTAGGTAGGATTCTTTGGAAAGTAATTTCGAAAAATTCTACTTCTACATACTCTTCTCGTCCATCGTGATGATTTGCAGCAATATAGGATCATATAATTAAGCATATTTTGTCACTATTTTACCGCCTTTTTCTTTTCTTTGCCAGCAGATACTGTCAGGAGTCGACGTAGGCCTACGCGAGTACTCTGCTATCTATCGACAATGCCTCAACCTAACATAGTCGGTTGTTGTTGATAAGCATTGGGTCAAATTAAAAAAAATGATTAGACAAGCAGGTCAAAAATTGTTTTAACTTCTGTATCTCATACCTACTGTATAGATTTCACCCTTTTATTAAAAATGAATTAAGTAACTTTATATTGTCCGTTGGGCGCCATTTAAGCTTTTTTTCCTCTCAAGGTAATCGTCTTCTTCTTTTCTAAGTTATTTTTTCGATGTAATTTACGCCATTTCTGGGCAAAGTTACTCTAGCAAAACCTAACCATCTATTCCATAATTTCTCTGCCTTATCCTTATAATCCACCTCCTAATGAAGCTCACATTAATCAATGCTTACGTTCCATAAATACGCGGCAAGGTAATATAAGAAAAGTGAGAATCCACGCGTCAAGGTTGGCATTTTTTTCTCTTGCAACCCTCAGGGATATAAGTATTCCCGACACAGAGAATTATTCGCAGCCATATATCATTTGCCCACACCTATATTTATACCACAATCATGAAAAAGAAAAGTAATATATATATCTCGGGTTAACACAATTCATAATCACGTATGTGTGAAATGAATCTCATTATCTAAACAATGGGAATAAATACGTTATCTGGCTTTTACCATTTTTGGTTGGATTCTAAATAATAGTAATATTAATATTATTGATGTGCAAAGCAGCAATGTTGTGCAAGCATAACATTCAACCAATTTCTACATAAAAAAAAAAAAAAAAAAATATTAAAATCTCATTCAAAAAAATGTGTACTTTCTAAATTTTTTTTTTTTGTACCTAATATCTATAAATTTAAATTTTTTTTGCTGATTTTTCACAAGAGACAGACATTCAACGACTAATTAAAAAAAAATCACAATAAACAATAAACAAGAAATAAGAAATCTAATCTATATAATATTTTAAGAAATAGCAATAATTTTTGAAAATTGACTTACCGCCACGACTTTCACTATCCGCTGGCTTAAGCTGAAGGGCACGGTTCATCTGAAATTATAAAAAGAGTTGAACATTTGTTAGTATCGACTCAGATAAAAATACAAATAAACTAAAAGTAATAAGTCCTTCAATTATATAAGGCTACTAGAAAAAAAAAAACCCTTACAACTGCTCGGGTGACACTAATTTTCTTCCCTAATGAGACTGTATTTTGTAGTTAGGTACAAATTGGTAAATTCCTTTGAAGATTAGAATTGCGATGAGAAAAGAGAATCCAATTTCAAAGCGAATTAGTTTGAAACGCTGGGGTGAGTAATGGGCCATGAAAGTGGTAGCGAAAATGTTGCCTTCTTTGCAATTCCAATTATTTCATTGATTGAAAGCAAGGTGTGGTATTTGAGATTGATAGGGGACTAGTAGGTTCAGGATTAGGGGTATATATATTATATTTAATAGTACTTTAGAGAAAGTTAATCTTATTCGAATTTTTTAAGTCTGTTTAAGGATTTACCTCAAGAAAGAATGAGAAGTATGACTTTTTTTTATTTAGATAAAGACTATGAAGTACTATTGTGTATTTCGTGATGAATCATTTTGCCATTGAGGCTGTCATATTCACGATCCCATTGACGCATGTACTCGGAAAATATTTGTATTTGCTTGAAATTTGTAACAGCCCAATGGAATTTTACACTCGTCACTGATTCCATCATCGATGATACAAGTATTTCACTTGGTGCCTTATAATTCACATGTGCTTTTTGCAAATTCATGGGTAGTTAAATGAAATGAAGAATACGTGAGCCATCTTCATAATATATTCTCTTATATAAAATATTCATGTAATAGATTAAGTAGCCATTAATATAGTTTTTTTTAAAAAAAAACCTTAGCAAACTAGCCAGTAGATATACGTTGGGCCCCTATTGTTGAGCCAACATTAAATTTATAGTAATAAGTCTAGTTTTAAGCCAATTTGTAAATAGAACGACTAAACAATAAAAACCTTAATCTAAAACGTGAGCCATCTTCAACAATTGCATCAACAACAGCTATTTCCCAACATGAAGAAAGGAATGGTCTTCAAGCTAATACATTTTGGTTTCCCCAACTATCTGGTAAGACTAATTTGCAATTTTGTAACCCATAGAGTTTTCTACGTACAGGTACATACATAAAGCGAAGTCATCAACAAAACGAAACAACGCTGTAGTGTCCCAGGGATCAAGGCTTGCACCTATACTTTCAATATATTCACTGCAGATTAAACACTGAATGCATCAAGAACGAGGACAATGCTGTGTGTGGATGACTCCATTACCTACGCAGTTTCGCTTTTCCCAGAAATATTACTTCAAGTGGGGATTCTAAATCAACAGTAGCAAGATGGAACTAATTTGCTTTAGAAATTCAGTGATAGCTACGAGGGGACGCCGAGTGTTCACAACTCGTTGCCGCAACTTCCATACACTTTCCACTTCCATACACACGGATTCCACTTCCATACACACGACAACCTTGGAATCAATATTAAGGAGGCCCAATTATGCGCTGCATTTAGTCCATCCATTACTCAAAAGAGGAAAATAAAAATAAAAGATTTCTCACGATTCCACCTCTTGTGACCGTATGGAGTAAAACGACATCCAGGAGTAAAACTGCCATCAGAAGCTTCTCTCAATCGAAAAAATTGGCCTTCGGAAACGGTATAATACTGTAGTCCCAACCATTTCTGAAGTACACTGCACGAGTGTCTGCGACAAGCTAGGCCAGGACCTGCGTTGGGCTGTAAGCGCCAAAATATTTTGTATTTTATTACTCAAAAAGAGCTTCAGCAAGAAGACTAAGCTGCTTGTAACAAGCAACTGTCATCCCATGGCTGCCCCATATATGTATTTGCAAAGAAAATATGCAAAAAAGGTTTTCATGCTTGATAAAAAGAAACAATAGGTAGAAATGAAATGGAGGTTATTTTTTTAACAACCTGCGTTGGGCGCCAGATCTTCTGCAGATGCATTTTAAAATTCGAATTCGTAAATCCTTTCATAATCTATCTGCAAATGCTATAAACTCTATATTTGTAAGATCATAAGTAAAAACATTAATTGCAGAACACGTACATCATGATACAGCTAAGCCCGCTAAAAGCTATTTTCCATCACTCATTTTGAGCTCCAAAAAAAAGGGATTTCAAATCCATTAACAGACTTTCATCGAACAAAATGCATCGTCATCATAGCCATTACAAATATTGTAAATTCCAATTTTTCCTCTCGCAATTAAACTAAAATCCATCGAAGAATTCATTTTCCCACCATTACTCAAACAGGACCTCTATCCGATCGACAACAACTGCACACGCCATCGTCCATTATCTTCAACATCCATTACCAGTAATTTTACAGTACCCAACCATTGTCTATTTGTATCTATTATTTGTTTAACTATTTTTTTTTTATATTTTCAATAATACACAACTTTGTTGTTCATGCCTACGACAAGATATCGATGCTGATGGTTGGTGGTTAAAAAAATGTTTATACCATATGCAGCTATAGTGTATTGGAAATTCATTGATTTTGATAGATACAAATAAACCGTTCGAAACAATAGTACAATATAGTGTTCTGACAGCATGCAACTTTCACTTAACTTTTTAATTATATAGGTACATATGAAAGTGCTTTGTATGAATGCGAGGGTATAGCCTCCCAGGGCAACACTCAGCGGGTGAGCAAAACTGCTGGGCATGTTGATAACACTCAATTTTCGAAAACAATAGAAAGTGCTTTACAAAAGCTATAAAACGTTCTTTTAATTGCATTTTGTTATACTCGTACTACGAGGGAATGAGGGTGACTGTGAATCCGGAGTTTGAGTGTGAAATGTGAATATGATAAGGGAATGAGTATGTTTTCGCTGGACAAAAGGATTTCATCCAAAGCCATACAGGACACACACATCGAATGCATACAAATGAAATCAACTGCTCTCTGGTCCTATTTCCCGGTTGCAGGACTCGTTGCAATAGTTTTTTTTTTTTTTTCACCCATCTTTTGTGATTTTTATTCGTTCCTTTTCGTTCGCCTACACTCTCTTTTAGTCGCCGTAATTTTTATGTCTGCCGTTCTTATGTTGTTACACTGTTACACATTTTTATTCCATGACTCGGCGGGTGAAAACTATGAAAGAATTTTTACTTCCCCCCATCCATGGTGTTTTGTGTAGTTATGCGATGCAAAAAAAAAAAACAAAAACAAGCCAACCCATAAAACTCAAAATTCATTCAGCGCAAAGAAAAAATAACAGAAGAAACCAAACAGGATCTAGGACGAAAACAATAGAAACGTGAATGTGCCCCGTAAATTTTTTTTTTGCCCTGATGTCCATTGTTAGAATTGTTAACAAAACTCGCAGAGAGAAGGAGAGCAAACAAAAAATGTAATCCTTTCAATGTGTCCTTAAGCCACCATGCAAAATAAATTCTTGCCCCCCCCTCTTCTACCTCTTTGGTTTTCACACGAAACAAACATTAACAATTTAAAAAAAAGAAAAAAAAAATGTCGCCGATTAAACTGCGTTAAAGCGGTTACGGGTGTTAGCTGCACATTAGTTTAAACACCACCCGCAGCTCCATGAATTGATGTGGATTCGTGTCGCCATCAACCTCACATCCACTGCTGTTTGGGGAACAACATTTTCGCTTATTTAGTTGTGTATATAATTAAATTAAAATACGGTACTCATCGGATAAGTCGTAATAATGCTATTAGGCAAATGCGGTCTGTGTACCGGTACCTGTGTCTCTCTTACTCTCCATCGCTGTGTGTGTGTAAGAGTAAATTGCAATTACTTAATTTGTAGTTACTCACGTTTTCAGAGCTGTGAACTGTAAGTACTTACATGCGACACAGTTTAGTTGCTGTTTTGTCGTTGATAGGGGGCTATTTCCGGTTGTTTAGAAGTTAGGATGGAGTTGACATTTTTTTTTTGCCTGTCGCACAAATTTGCTTAAATTGTTCTAAAATTGTTGACCTGAATTAACTTTGAAACACGCGAGAGTATATTAATTTTGATTGCTGTAACAATGTTGTTAGGTTGGGAGCAGGTGGCGCAATAAGTTGAAGAACAGCAGTGGGAGGTATCTGTAATTTGTTAGTTGCTAGGGCCTCACCAACAATCTTTATTCAAGTCATGTTTACCTTTTGGGTTCGAGGGAATTTGGATGGCGATTAGTTGGTAGTACGAGTAGCTATTGAATGGTTCAAAATAAGGTTTAGACCTGCACCGCAATGACTAAATTGTGATGGTCCCTGGGACCCTTATTAACGACAAAAATTAATTCACGTGTAAGTTCGAGTTAAGAATAAGCACTCGTATTTCAACATCGCGTCCATTTATTGTTCTCCGCAATGTACTTTGTGTCACTCAGATCGAATTTCATTATTGGTGGCGATTTCAACGCAAACCACACCTTTTGGGATTCAAGATCGAATTCAAGGAAAGGTAGACTTCTGTACGAAGTCCGCATGCAACTCGGGTTTGATTTTTTTTTTTTCGATATTTTTTCGATAGCAAAAAGACTTGACCTAATGGACTTCTTCGTAGCAAAAGGATTAACTACAAATTTTGCGAAAGTAGAGTAAAGCTTTGATCTCTCATCAGATTACTCACCGGTAATTTTGAAAATAAGTAATCGACTAATGAATGGCTTTACAAATGATTGCAAAGAAAATATTGTCTTAAATATGTCGCTTGATACACCGTTCAAAATAGAAGATGAACTTGGCAAACTTACTGAATCCATTTAGACTGCCGCGTGGAAAAAATACTCATTTAAGGAGAAAAGAAGCCACAAGCAGCGAATCTAATTATCCGACGGATATAAAAGTACTTATTCGTGAGAGGACGAGAGCACGCAAAATATGGCAAACACGCTACCTGCACAATAAGCTAAAAAAAAGCGATCCAACATCTAAAAAACCGGGGGACTTCTGCTTATATTGAAGGCTTAACTCTGCCGAAAAAAGTATCAAAAACCCCTAAACGCATTCGCCACCGATCAGAAAAAACAATGGCGAATGGGCACTCAGAAGATACGTTTAAGCCATTTTAGAGACAAACATTGATAGACGATCTTAGAGCTATAACAACAACATCTGACAACCTTAGAATAAAAAATGTATCATTCACCGAACATTGCTAGACAATAAAAAATAATTTAATAACCGGACAAATGCTCAAGGAATTGCCAAAAAAAGCGCTAATTATACTCCTTTATTTAACAAATTATAAATTAGATTTTTATACCTTCCAAATCAATGGGAAATCACAGAGGTTATAATGGTTCCGAAACCGGGAAAATCTCCAAATGACAAAAAATCGTACAGACCGATATCGCTACTACCAATACTATCAAAGGTATTTGAAAAACTCCCATTGAAACGTATTCAACCGGCGATTGAAGAAAGACGCCTAATACCTTAATACCAATTCGGGTTCAGAATCAAGCATTCCACAATTGGCTAGGTTTATAGAATAACTGTTACACATGGTTTATTCATAAGAGGGTATACTCGTATTTATAAACTTTCATACATGTAGGTTAAAATTGCAAGTGCGGGCTTAATACCTATAGGGGAACCTACGTTTCAGAAAAAAGTAGGGTCATTCATTCATTTCGAGGTTGGGATTTCATATCCCTGTCATAAGGCATCTGCCAAATCCATCTGTCATCCATAGTGACAAATAATTAGTTCTTGCCTTGCCATTTTACAATATGGATTGCTTAGCTTCTGCTCAATGCATTCAAATTCTTGCATCTTACAAAATAACAGTTTTGCAATTTCTGTGTATCGCGATTTAAAAACTCTCCGCCTTTGGAATCATGAATAAGGAGAACCATCGGGTTTGTGATTAATAGGCCCTGGATTCACATTAATGCAAGATAATGATCCGAAACATTCTCCCAAACTTTGCCGAGGATACGTGGACCAAGAAGAACAAAAAGGAACACCGGAAAATATGAAATGGCCTCCCCAATCACCCGACCCCAATCTAATAGAACTGCTTTGGGACGAACTTGACAGAGAGTTTCGAAGACAGTGCCCAACATCGAAAGACAAACTTGAGATCATTAACATTGAAAACTAAAAGCTGATCGATAGAATGATTTGATTGACGGCCAAAGTGGTGCAAGTACGAGGTGAATTTTTCGACGAAAAGAGGTCTAACTCTGTGATACAATATTCATGAAGCTATTTACAATAAATTTTGGTTATTAAAATGAAAAAAAGACAAGGAGTTCTATATCAGTTTCACATTCATACAGAATGTATTATCCGGAAACTTATGGACGGCAGTGTATATTTGTGATCAGCATCAAAAGTTCTCTATCTAACCATGACCGTCCGTCCGTTCGAAAGTTACTACTTTTTTGGCCTTAAATTTCTGGCTAGGAACATGAAATATGGTATATAAGCTTTCTAGAATCCGAAGCAGGGAAACATTTTTAAAATCTTCCCACAGATATTCCGACTTTTAAAAACACGTCGTTTTTCTCAATATTTTTACCAAATAGAAACTGAAACATTTTGTCCATCTATTCTATATTGCCACGCCCATATTTTGTGGGCGTTTTCTTAAAAGAAAAACATATATTGCTTTTTCAAAGCTTTTTACGGTGATGGTTAAGTCTTATTGTGAAAATCTCATCAGAATACGTGAACTTCAGTTACAAATTTTGGGAGCCATGCACACTTTCTACTAAGAAACAGTTTTGTGATAAATTTTTTTAAAAAAACGTGGAAATATCTTTTGTAAAGATAGATATCATTGCACCTGTTTTACAAATTTCACAACTCCATGTACACTTTATTAGGGATGAGTAAAAAGATGGGGGATAGGGTATTATACGATCCGTTTTAGACGGGTTGCAACCTTCCTTGTTTTTTTTTTTGTTTAATAAAGGACACCAGCATTGTGCTTGCTTTAATAGATAAGGAGCTAGAAGGTGGGAATAGACAGACGGGAGTGCTGATGGATACGCTAGCGAGAGCAATAAAAATACTTTTTAGCGAGAGTTAGTGCAATACAAATTGTACATCTTGAGAATGAGGGGAAAAAGATGGTAAAGTGGGAAGTATACCAATTACCAACGCATACAACTTTATCTATTACTTTATTCAGGCAAATGTGAAGCCAATTTCACACAAGGGCTAACACTTAAAGGACATCATACAGAGTAGACTCAGAGTAATGCTTCACAATGACTCTAATCACTGTGCTACATTTCATCAGAAAAATTCAGTAAAAACACATGCTCCCATCCCTGCTAGGTATGGAGGCCTCACTTGGTGCATTGATGAATTAATTACTCACGAGCAGGATTATCAACACAAAACTGGGCGGCGCCTTCGTACGAAGGTTACTCAATAGGGGCACAGCAGAAGGGGGTGTCTTATCTCCTCTTCTATGGAATCCGGTAGTAAAAGAACTGTGAACGTCGTTAGGCGTGCAATTCTTGCTATGTATGTACATATGTGCAAAATAACCAACTTTACAGGGAACAGTAAAATTGATTTGCCCATAAAAAAAATATGGGCTGATAAATGTGCGCTAGGTCTGAACCCACACAAAACAGAATTATACCTCTTAGTAGGAAATACAAAATTTCTCGTGTTGAACCTGCTAAATTGTCTGAAACGAGCCTTGTTCTTACAGATAAAGCTTAGATAAGAAACTGAATTCGGAACTTGACATCCAAGAATGTGACGGCTTTAACAACGTTATACACCGCTATTATTAAGGAAAGGTACAGAGATCAACCTGCCCCTGATTTTCACATTAAAATTCGAATCCACCATCCCTTCCAGGCAAAAAATCCATACACTTTAACACGAACGGTTCCAAAACCCAAGGTAGGGTGGGAGGTGAAGTCCTCTCCGACGATCTAAACATCAATGTCTCTTGTGATATCTGGACTGGATATTTGCATTTTTATTGACAGTTAAGCCGCGATTTATTCCCTGGGATCTCTTTCAACTTTAAGATGAGATAGCTGAGCAATTCAACATTCACCTACTCTAGATACCTGGACACAAGATATTCCGCGAAGATCTATGGCTGATGAACTAGAGAGGCATGACACAAATATACGAATTCTACCGGAGAAGTAGAATCGTGGCATGCTTCTCGCTACATGTAAGTTGTTACTTAAGCTAGATGTGAGAAGCAAAACCAATCGCAATTCGGCAGATGGCACTATGAATCAGGTTACTAGGCAAATTTTTCCTGGGCTGGATCAGAAACGCTCTAGTAATTTCGTTTCACTAAAAAGATCGCATTTTAGTGGGAAGGCTTGGTGTTTTCTCAAATGATTTCTGCACGAGCTTTTTATCTAATTTATATTCATGCGATCCTCTCCCTTTCAACTCTTCATATGCAGCTTCAGATAGTTCCGCGGGTAGTTTTTCGGGAATACCTAGCTCCGTGAAGTCACAACGCAGGTGGCCACTCGACCCTACCTCATCCTAACATGGACCTAATACTCGTACAATTAGAGTCAATCCACAATAAGACTAGAAGCAAATCGAAGTAATACGAAGAAGCAGTGCTAGCTAAGACCACTCGGGAACTCATGGCGTGCTAAAACATTGCAGGTAAATCCTACAAATGCACCCGCAGTGAATCTGTGGTGGTTTCCATAGAGCAGGGGCTATGGAAACTTGTCCCACGGTGGCAATAAAAAAAACACATTAAACAAGCGAGAAGTGTTGTTCAATTCGGTTCCACTTGCCCAGAGGTGATATGGTCAAGAAGCACTGCTTTAAGCAACGAATCCGACAAGTACGAGTTCAAACAAAACACCTTCATACTCGTATTGTATACGAATAGATGCAAAATAGATAATAGAGCAGTTGGGGTGGATGTGTACGTGCCCAGAACGGGATAGTCGGAGTCCCTGAGAAGAACTTTTCCCAGTATCGTCCATGCAATCGAAAGATGCTCCCAATTCAACTTCGATATGAAATGTAGCGCGATCACGATATTGTCAGATAGTCAAGTCACTAACAAGACATTGAGCTTCCACAAAATCTGACCCAAAGTAGCTGGACCAAAGCAACAAAGCCCCCTTCTATTGAGTTTGTGCAGTATGACACGTGGATATTTAGCAGAGATGTTGATGAAGGTCCAGCGGATCTCACCAAGGAATGCGGAACACTGATACATGGAATAAGGGACCACATGCGGGTATATCAACTATGACAAGAGGATCTGCCATCGCTAGATACACTCTAGACACTCCGGTTTATTAAGGCAGTTGGATTGGAGAAGCTGTTCTAGATCAAGTATCTCATCGACTAGAAAGGTCACAGTGCACTTGCAACCTTACAACCTGTCTATCCATCTAAGTTATCATGATTAGATGTTACGTCCCGAATAGTTCAGTTACAAAACAACTTCTACCTTCTGGGTGAATGGCCGAATTATTTCGGTTCACATGCACGAGTAAATTAAGTTCTGTCGTTCCACTCTTTTCTATTTTTACGCACGAAACAAAAGAGTTGACTCACTTCTATTTTTGGTTTCAAAAATCAACCTTTTGTGACAAAGGCGTGAATTAGCATTTTTCATGAGTCGACTAGAGTACTCGTATGGTAAATTCTAATGCTTGTTCTAATCAAACGAAATAGCTCCCGCAGACCAGGAGATAAGGCGGCTATTCTCAAAAAATGATAACTCTTTCATTGTACTTCCAAGCGGCGCCCCGTTGAGAGTTTTGGACTATAAAGACTCGAACGCTATTCATAGCTAACCAGTCAACTCCGCTTAAACATGCTGCGTTTCCTAATTACTGCACTTGCAATTGTAAGCGCCTCAGATACAAACAGAATAATTGGTGGTGACTTTGCCAAATCTGGACAATTTCCACATCAAGTATCCTTGCAACTTAATGGACGACATCATTGCGGTGGATCACTGATTTCCGAAAGCTACATCGTCACGGCAGCTCATTGCACCATAGGACAGTCTCCAAATCAAATGATTGCCGTCGCTGGAACTAATGACCTCAAATCAGGTGGCACCCGTGCAGAGATTTCCAAATTCATCATCCATCCTCAGTACAACTCACAAACACAAGACTTCGATATGTCTCTGATTATGTTAAGTAAAGCAGTTGAGTTTGGCGAAAAAATAAAAGCCATCGACATGGCTAATTCGGACTCTAATTATCCTGCAGACACTTTGGCAACTATCAGCGGTTTTGGTGCAATCAATGGAAACCTACAGTTGCCAAACATGCTGAAGTACGCAAAGGTTCAACTTTGGAGCCGTGACTACTGCAATCCAAAAAATATTCCTGGTATCACAGATCGAATGATCTGCGCTGGACATCCAAGTGGACAAGTGAGTTCCTGTCAAGGAGACTCGGGTGGTCCACTTACTGTCGATAACAAGTTGTTTGGAGTTGTATCATGGGGATTCGGTTGTGGTTCACCAGGAAAGCCAGCTATGTATACTTTTGTTGGGGCTCTTCGTCCTTGGATTAAACAGGTGTCTGGGATTTAAATTTGGTTGAAGAATAAATATAAAAATTAATAATGCAAAGAAATTGATGGATTGTGTTGTTGGCATTACGTTCTAGGCTCTAAGATAAAGCAACTTTGTTCGCTGATGTCATTATGTTTGTTTTCTGCGAAGCATGATGCAAACAAAATTCCGCAGCATAGTTAATAAAAAACATAGAGAAAATGTACAAGTTGCAGAATATGGAAAATTGTGCTAAAGTCGAGCTGCAGGACACCGAGCGGGTCCATGGGTTGTGGATGGTGAACCGGCCTTTAGATGTAAGGGTTAGCTGTGAATAGGTTTGAATTTACAAATTACCAGTCCTGGAAAAATAGGTGTAGATGAATTTGCAGTTTGGCTCTGCGGTTCCCTGAGAAAAACCACATAGGTATACCTGGGTCTGGCGAGCATACTTATGTCGCCTTCAAATCAGTATTAAGCCACCATCTCTTTCGCAGATTCCAGACACTGTCTGTTTCTTCAGGTTAAGAGCTGCTGAAATTAAGAACTTGTCAACACGAACTGCTAGCACTGCGTTTTCAATTTGGCAAAATTTCCCTACTTTTAAGACGAAGACCGGCATATAGACGACACGTGTTCATATACATACCTTGCCTGTATGAAACCTCGTACTACATCATTTCGAGAATATCGTGACATGAATTAGAAAACTTTATCGGTAGACTGCAGGCTGTAGATACTTGCGTAACAAACCAAGAGCAGTTGAATGGAACTAACTTGAGGCCCAATATAACTACTGCAAATATTAAACAAGGGCAACGTAGTGGCTTTAGGAGTGATGAATAATTGTGACAGAGGAACCGTTAATAGAATCACTAAAGAGCGTATAGTTGGTCACCACAGCTCGAGTTAATATATTGTGAAAGGTTTAGGAGGTTCTTTGCCTATTTCTCATGAAGACTAACTTGTATGTAAGGAACACATCCCTAGAGTTTAAAGGCACGTCGACCGTCGACGAATCAAAAATTCCTGTAAAGTCGAAATCATTACCTTGATCAAAACACTTCGGAAAGCTGCAGGACTTGGCGGCATTCCCGCTGATCTTTTGTAATCGGCGCCCAAGAAAACAGACAGATGGTGTGCATCCACTCGTAGAGAGAACATGGTGGGCTAGTAACCTTTCGAAAGAGTGGAGTCAGACTCGATAAGAAAGGGAAATGAATGGAGGGCGAAAATTAGAGATGGATCAGCGTGCAAAAGTAATAGTAAAACAAATTTCGAACCCACTGAAGAATACATACATATACTATAAGCAAGTTTTCGCTATGGGTCATCCTTTGTTGACTGTATCAACACCTTGCGGATCATCATAGAGGAACCCGTTCAATAGTTCCCAATAATCTTCGACGCTTATGCAATCATTGACGATTTGCCAGGGGTGGCCATGGTGTAGTGGGTAGTGTATTCGCTTATGACCCGCATTGTGCAGGTTCAAGCTCGGACGGGGAACAACAACCACAGCCACCCGAGCATAAAAGAGAAACGAATAAAATCCAAGTTTCTCCAACCACACTAAAAGAAGTTCTGCTTGGTAGTACAATGGACTTCGTGAGAGTCTGAGTGCTCCGGGATCTTGAAATTACCTTTTAAAAAAAAAAAGCATTGACTGACAATTGGTAGATAGAATAGATAGTTTCCACAGCAGTACAGAAGAACAAGATATCGTTATCAGAATCGGGATATGAAAATCTGTGTTTGGAACACTGACCAACAGAATATCTTTATCAAAGGGTGGGTCAGGAACCACTAGGACCATTATTCAACAACCGAAGTGACCTTGGATTGACACACTTTCGGAAGGGCGACACTGCATAGCAGAAGTCTATAGCTAGCTAGTATAAAAACCTCCATCACTTCATGCAAATAGCCCACCCAATTAAATTCCATCTGTCAAATTCCACTAAATCCATCGAAACAAATTGTCCGTTTAAATTGTCCATTTCAATTAGATCGGCTTATAGCTGTTAATTTGCCCTATTCCTAGGAAAATAATTATTCACCATTGAAAAGCATAGCAACAGACAGGAATCCGCTCTGCGTATTGCCACTATACACCCGCATCTATAGTATATAAGTAGGTATCTCTACCTCATAGATTCAATGCAATCCCCCAACAGAGACCGTTTCTATCTTTCGTTTTCAAATCCTCTATTAATCCTGTATTTAGCTTAGTATTTTAAGCACAACGATTTTTGCTACTTATCCCTTCAAATCCTTTTTCAGAACAATAGTGAGAGCGATATCTCTCCCATGGTGAGGGGAGTGGATTCAGGACACAAACAAAAAAATAAAAGAGGAAGGAAAACAATAAAAATAAATAGAAAGCTAAAAATGTCTAAATAACCGAACCGAAACGAAGCTCCTTTAATGCCTGCCATGGTTAAATGGCAATTGTTGGACAGGACGATGAAGAACAAGAGGTGTACCACATTGCAGTAGTAAGAATGAAATCCAGGTGAATTATTTATATAGATGCCCATTTGGAGTGTATCTGCTATAGCTATAGCTGTAGCCGTAGCTGTATGTAGGTAATGTGTTGCAAGCTTCTGGTTTTTGTCAGATGGATATTATTATTTTTATTAGTTACCTACTCTGGAGTGTGTGCTAAAGACGTGCTAATTGTGAGTATTTGTCTTAATTTGTTCGGGATTTTTTGTTGGCTTATGTGGGAATGGTACGGGTTTTTATAAGTTATATGAGAATGTATTGAAAAACTTTAACATTTCTAATCTGCTAGACATATTTAACCAGGTTTGTACCATACCTAGTAACAATCTTCACAGATTGCCTATATACTAGGTTGTACATACCACCATATCATAGTGGAAAGAAGAGGAGATACAGTGGTCTTTATTTCAAAAAAAGAGGAAAATCAAGCTATACAATCGAAAATGATTACAGGACCCGCACATCATTGAAGCTTGGCACCAGTGGCACCATAAAAAGGAGCACTCAACAATGTAAAAACGGGAACTATAATATAATAAGAGCCTTGGCGGTATTAACAGTAACCAACTTTATTATAAACTAAATAGATGAGGTGCACAACAGTAGAATCATCTCCTCAGCTATCGGTTAAGTGAGAAAAATAACCACTGACTTTCAGCCTGCTATGGCTCCTCGTTATCGATAAACTTCTCAAATGCTTACAGAAAAAAGGAATACAAATAATAGCCTGCGGACGAATTTCAGGCAAATACCTGTTCCCTAGGAAAAAAAAGAAGATATTCAGCTTCCAACTATCAAAATTTCGTGGAACCACTTTCTTGGAAACGAAAAGTTTTAGAGAGAAAGAATGAGGGGACTAAATACTTTCTGCAAAAAAGAGCTCTGGCAAAAGATGTAGACTGCAACTGCAGATCATTCACTGGATCTACTCGTACACGGCAGTCATTAGATAAAACATCTCCGACGGTCTAGTCTAGTCTAAGCTAAGTGAATAAACTTAGTGAAAAGTATACTGCAAGCAGTGTACATCGAACCGAATAGCCGACATCGTCGTGGATCATTACCCACTTGTAGCAAAGCTAGACTTGCGGATGTTCTGAATAACACAGCATCAGAAAAGTGAGAAAGATTAACGCCGAACGGCTTTGCAGATCGTGTAATCATCAATCTTTCGAGGCACCAAGTAAAGGAGACCAGCGGCAGCGCTGTCAGGAAGCCATCACAAATGACTCCTCTGTTGTACTTGGTTTCGCTCAAGTGACAAACAAGAAACCCATGGTAGAATGAAAAGTGCCGGCAAGAATATGCAGCTAAATAAAAGGGCTATAAAGAGGCATATTGCAAAGAAGGACGAGAGCTGCTCGTGAGATTTATGAAGAAAAGAAGAATACAAACTTCTCCGAAACAAGAAGAGAGAGTAAGGGAAATGTGCGTTGGGTCTAGCGGGACGCAAATCTGAGTCTTACGATGCCCACTTCTTTTGCCTAGGCTCCAATGCAAACTCTCAAAATGACACCAGTACACAGATCAAGTGTAAAATCACTGAGCAGAATACTTGATACTACCACCGATATGGAAATTGTACAACACTATCGACAACATTATGAAAAATTAGATCAATTTCCTGAGGATTTCCAGAAACGACTGTGGACTATATATAGAACAAAGATGTTCATGATTTTGATATCAGATACAAGACCAAAATTCCTAGCAGAAGCGCTTGAGAATCTGGAGAAATTTTGAACGATTCTGCGATAGAGATACACACAGGAGGATCTAAGACAGCGTATGGTATGGGTGCAGGAGTCTTATCCAGTGCACCTGATGCAAACATTACCAGACGACTCCGGGTCACTGTAGAGTATTTCAAGCGGAAATTATGGCAATCTGTGAAACTGTATAGACTGTATAAACAGGTACTCAGGTAGCGATAAAAGCCTTGGAATCGCCGACAATACGATCTAAGTTGGTAAAGCAATGCCGCAGGTCTCTTCACGAGGTCGCTGACAGTTAAAGCGACATTTTCTTGTGTGCTGGATTCTATTACACAGTAACTTACCGGCAACTGCAAAGCGGATGAGCTGGCAAAAGAGGATGCGGGTCGGAACTTCACTGAAAATAGAGAGGAACTGTCCGCTCCCCCCTTAGAATCGATAAAGTTCCGCCTTGATACTGAAGTCAGAAAAATGGCAAACTTCATTGAAAATAGGTAGGAACTGTCCGCTCCCCCCTTAGAAACGATAAAGTTCCGCCTTGATACTGAATCCAGAAAAATGGCAAATAGCAGATAGAATCAGTACTTGTTGTTCTTCGAAACAGATCTGGCTTAAACTATATCCGAAGAAAACGGAAATACTTCTGTCAATTAACAGGAAACGCATTAGTATAATAATAGGACTCCTCACGGGGTACTGCTTGATAGGTGGATATGCTATTAGAATGGTTGTCCCCTCTATCGAAGCTGTAGAGATGAGGAGGAGGAGGAAACTACTACTCACCTTTTGTGCATCTGTCCTGCCTTATCAATGTTACAGAGGAAAACCCTAGGGAAATACTTCTATAAAGATCTGAACGACTTAACCAGGCTTGATATTAACAAAATAGAGATTTTTGTCTATGCATCCAGATGGTTCTGCACATAGATGCGGAACAGAAAAGGGTTAACACCGCAACGGTTACCCATTCCTATCATTCCTACCAATTAATCATGTAGTACTGGAAAATCCTTTCCTTCTTGTAGTATCACAATAGACCTATCATTGGCCTGAGCGGGACAGCCATCTAACATAACCTTCTACCCGCATACTAACCAGACTAATCACAGAACAGGTTCCAGCGGAATTTGTAGTAGCTGACAATACGAGTACTTCTCAGCTCCACAAGAACGACGCCTTCTCATACTAACCTCCAGATTCTTCAAAAGAGTTGGAAAAATCAAAGATATCGAATCAAATTCTTAGGTTCTCAAATTTGCTACCAAACCATGGAATCATGGTCACCTTAAGGCCTCTCTTCCCAAACAGTCCAAATTTTTCATAACAAACTTGTTCGGTTATTTATGAACCTCATGTGGTATATTTTAATTAAATTACCTACACTACGATCCGCATTAAGTCCCACTTGACTGCTTTTCGTGTGTCAACAATTCCTAGAAGCAACAATTGTTTGCATGTTTCCTTGCTACGTACACATAGGTACACCGCAAGCGTAGATATTCATTTGCAATTCGCTTTTGGTTCTTTTCTTCGTTCTACGAAAACCAGCAGTTATTTCTTCCTTTTTAGGTTGTTTTTGTTTTTATTTCCCATTTCCCTATGGTTTCCGTTTTTTTTTTTTTCTTTACTCCTAATAAATTCCCTCTATCTGTTTGTTTTCATGATTAAAGGGAATTTTCTTTTTGAAACATCAACTTTGTTTCCCTTCAATGTCATTAGAATGTCCTTTTATTTATATTTATCTGTTTTTTTTTTTTGTGTACGAGTGCTCTAAATAAATTATGGAGAATAAAAACAAAAAAAAAAAAAAAAATACGCCCACCAATCTAAATGTTAATGATAGTTGGTTCTTTTTTTTACATAAACAAAACAAATACACACACGGGACAAACGAAATTACCTTGAGAGGACTAAGTGCGAGCTCCCGATGTATGTTTTATTTGGACAGTAAAATACTGTGAACCGTAATTAGGTTTCACCCTGTTTGCTTGCGTTACGGACAGGAAAACGAAAAAAAAAATCTTTTGTTAGCATAATTTTCCATGATTTACCCAATAAATCACATTACGAACTAATTTAGCTACAAAATTGTGTACCGGTCCCTACATACATACATATGTATATGTGCATGGATGCGAATGAATCCTTAGTGCAATTATTGTGTTCGCATGTGTCCTCGGCAGTTTGTTATAATTTTGCTCTATTTTTGGGGTTTTAGAGAGTCAGGTATGTAGGTGGTCTGTGATAATTTCATTTCGGTAATTAGTGTAATTTAATTCATTTCCTCGCATTAGGTAACAAGTTGGAGGTTAGGGGTATGTAAGTTTGTCATCTATATTGGGTATGGGGTTTTAAATACTATCCCATTATAAAGTACGACGTGAATACGTGAGGCTAACTGAAACCACATACCACGTGGATACAGGAAAGAAAATATCCCTGGATGGAGCGCAAAGTGCACTCGATTGTATTTGCAAGGAGTTTGAGGAAAGTGATGACCCGGAATTGCAGATGAACTACTTAGATCACTTCACAAAAGCCGCCTGGATAAGTGGCAAACTGCGATGGAAGGCCTTGATTTTACTCACTTAAGCCGAATAGCATAGAGCCTGCTGAGAAAATTTGAAGTCGAAAATATAGTCTCGAACACCATTAGACAAACGGGACAACATTAAAATCAAGATCTAAAGAGGTTCAAAGCACATCCTACTGTTAAGATGGGTAAAGCAGCTGGTTTCGACAATACATATCCAGAATTGCTGAAACAAGCGGGGCCAAATACCTGTCGATGGCTGGCTTCATTATTCTCCGAAATATTAGAGACGGGAGAAATTCAAAAATCGTTTAAGGAAACAAAACATAAATGCTCTCCTAAAACCAGGAAAACTGGCAAATAAACCCAAGAGCCACCGCCTCATAAAGATACTAGAACGAATCCAACCATAAACGAGCACATTCCCATTGAACAAGCTGTCTTTCCAACTGGTCGCAGTCTTTAGTGGCATTTATCGACACGGTATGGAGTCACGGCTACTCTATATGCTCCTACAAATTATATCCTGTCGCAAAATAATGCAACTGGTGAGCAATATGCTGTCAAATCGGAAGTACCAGGTCTCTCTGAATGATGCTAAAAGTCATATGGAAAAACTTAACAACGGACTACCGCAAGGATCCGTATTGGCACCAACCCTGTTTAACAATATGCTGTCAAACAGGAAGCATCAAGTCTCTCTGAATGATGCTGAAAGTCATATGAACAAATTTAACAATGGATTACCGCAGGGATCGGTATTACCACCAACCCTGTTTAACCTAGAGCTAGCTCATCATTACTTCCCTCTGCCGCAGTCGGACATGTGTATTGGGCAGCTGAATACTCTTCCCACCAAATATCCGTCGGTCTCATGCACTATTCCGAGAACGTGCCAAAATAGCAAACAACAACCTCCTGTCGGTTCACAATGACATTTCCATTCTAGATCATGGTATTGGAAGACAGTCGCCCTATAACAGATCCTATGATGTATTCCAGCAGCAAGACGGAAAGAGTCATGCAGTTGGATTTTGTTCTTGCCCGAGTCTTGCAGGCTTGACATTGTAAAATGTGCAAGACTAGGACCAAGATAATCGACGAGGACAAAATAGCGTGAAAATGGATAACTTTTAGCCGGTGGTGCTACAACTGTCAAAGGAAGTTTTTTATCTCGACGCTCAAACTAGATTTTCTAAAAGCCGGGAAGCTAGTGTGATTTCAACTAAAGACAGATTAGTCTATCATTTTTTTTGCTGAGTAGGTTGGGATGTTTGGTAGACATGCATCCCCACAGGCGGACTAGTAGGGATGCAGTAAAGTGGGACAGTTGTGATCCTTCTACTCCGGATCATAACTTCGCCGTAAGGAGAAGAAGAAGAAGAAGAAGTATCTCTAAGATGTGATTACAGTCGACTATTTATCTGATTCACACTTAGCAGGCATTGCGATATCCCATCTGTGATTCTAGAGTAGTCTACTCACTCCAGAGGCCGTCAAAATTTCTAGATAGATTTTATGAGAAAACAGAGTATCTGTTTGATACAAGTTCTGCAAAATTTTATGAACTTTTAGAGGAATAATTCCCGGATATGACCATTGAAATTGTATTAATGAAAAGGCCTGGGGCTGGTAAAAAGGTTGGCTATAGTCATCTTAGCAACTGAGTAAGCCTTACAATTTCCCATATGTCTCGTGTGGGTTGGTTTTCAGTAGAGAATGATCAGGCCTTTCTGTTGTAAGATTCAAGAGCACCATAGCTGTTGATGGTAGAGATTTGTACTTGGAATATGGATTAGGACTTAGCAAGTCTAACTAATAGGCTTTTGCCGATAAACTCAACGAATATTTCAGACAGCATCAGTATACTACTCGTAAGTATGCTCATGTTTCGATCGGCGATAGGACTTAAAGTAATTCTTTGGAGGAATAACTATTGAGTATTTCGGCTTGAAGCAGTATTTTGAAAGCATGAATACAAGGCGTAAGCGGTGTACATTTCAATAACGTTAACGCAATCACTTTACGCAGGGCTTAAGTCAAAATTGTTCTTTGCATCCGGATCGGACCTAACTTTATCTAGATCGCGCATGGTTAATCATTTCACTAATTGTGGTTAACGAAGTTTCAAAAGTGCTATCTTTCAAGTCCGACCGAGTGTCTATGAAATTGACACCCTAATCGGTACTAAACTAATCAGTCTTAAGATCTGGGTTTTTATTGCAACTACACTTAAGATACACTTAAGTTTATAAGAGGAGGACGATCTTGCTGTCTATCTATCATAACTTAATAGAGGGATTTCAAACAAGAGGTTCACTATTGAACACAAAAATGACTTGACAAAGAGGTATGTTACTAGTAAAGAAGAGCTGGCCTTCTCTACTGATGGATCCAAGATGGAGGATCATGATTCGCAAAGTTTGTTATCTATTTTTCTTCAAAATTCTACCAAGCAAAACTAAAATCCGTCGCTTACTTTACAGAAAAAAAAATAGTCCACTTAATCTGGCTTCCTTCCATGGGATATTTGCTGTTGCTGTGGTTACAATTTCAACTGATTCCAGTACGTGTTCACTCCTATAAAATCTCATAAATCACCCCTGGAAGGGCGTTGAAAAAATTTCCCGCAGAATATGTTTTACCGGGGGTTATTTTGGCTTACAGATTTTTCCAGCTCATCGAAGGCTACGCTACGTAATTACTCCATTTCGCGCACTGCCCAATGCATCCAGCGCCCCCACCTCTCCACTGTCGTAACAACTACGCACTGTTGAGCATTCCGGACAATCGTTTTTAATGTCGATTTGTACATATTTTATGGGTTCATTAGTTATAATTTTTGATTCGATTGGGCACATACCACCAATCATCCACCCACCCACGCCATTTGGGATTTCTAGGACACACAGTGGTATCTCTACCCCCTGCAAGCCAAATGGCGTCAATGAGGGCCGACATATCTGCGGTATACAATTCAATGGTTTTTCCATTTTCATTTGTGTATAAAGGACACACGACTAGTGATGGGGAGAATTTCACATTTTATTGGGAATCCATATAAAAACAAATGCGCGGATAATTACCACACGTCCATGTCGTCCATGCCGAACCGCATAAATGCTGCTGGGAGGCACAGGACAGGGACACACACATCGTTTTTGAACATTTATACGAAACGACGCTTTAATGCTGTTTGGGTGTTATTTTAAAACTAATTAGGAAAACTAATTTCGAAATTGAGTTTTTCCGTTTTTCCGTTCTCCCTCTCACTGGTTGGAGTTGCAAAATTTCCGCTGAAAATTATATTTGGTTTTCGAGCAATTTTTGTTTTACGAGTAAATATGTGAGTAAAAAAAAAAAAAAAGTTCAATGGAATTAGTTCACGGGATAGCGTATTGGAAATGGCAGATTTTAATGTGTCTGGAGGACAAAATAATTGAAATGTACAAATTCCGTAGTTTTATTATTGTGAATTGGATTTAGCTACAGAGAAAGGGAGCACTTTAAAATTGAAATGAATGGCGTAAGGAAGGACATTCGATTCAGTGGGGGGTGCTTTTGTTTTAATTGAAAGTAATTGAAGAATTAGAGGCTCCTTAGTAGAGGAATTTCAGGTTTTCACCTGGGAAAGAATAACGTAAGTTTAGTTAAATGAGCAGCATACTAAAAGTCCCGTAATTTTTTTTTTTTATAAGTTTTTAGCCGAATTTTAAGTAGTTATGGTCGGAAAGTTTATAAGTTGGCTTTATTACGATTAAATAACTTGCGAGTCCGTTGTCCATAAGCCAACCAGACTTGCTATATAGGTATATAAAAGAGAAGATAAATTACTTTTGCTACACCCTGTAATCTAGTGGGCTCCGTAGCTCAATAGTCAAGTGCGCGATCATTGAACGGGAGACACAAAAACGGCGGCCTATAACTGTAGGACCCAACCATTCGTGCGACGCACAGCACGAGTGGTTGCGAGGCGAGGCCATGGCTGTTAGTACTAAAATATTTTTTATTTTTTGTAACCCAGAATACAGTGAAAATTGAAAATCTGGCAACGTAAAATTCTGTCCTATGATCCATTCTACAAATGTACAAAGTTTCAATTTCCTAAGTTACCCGGCAATTGTATATTACATAAATCCGAAGAGAACAATTGTTTTTGCAACACCTTGTAGATCCAGACTATAAGTATGTAAAATTCCATCTCCGTATGTCATCTAGTAGCTTATAGATGGGCAATGGACGTCACACTCTCATTGAAAAATTTAATATAAATCAGAAGAAAAACGTTCACTGTAACACCCTGTTTTTTTTTAAATCAAAAATGTAAGTTTATTTTGTTTACTGCGTGGCCCCTGCTATAAGTCTGCAAGTTTTTAGCTCTTTACGTCAGGGGTGCGGGAATTTGCGCACGCATAACCTTGTGCTAGGCTGAATTGTTTCAAGTGATCCGATCTATAAGTTTGTTAGGTTAGTAAGATTAGGTAAATGGGTGCTCTTGTTGACAGATGACAACGGCTTACTTAAACCACATGGAATCCGTTGCGATCAATTTGTTTGAAAACCATGGCAACCTTAAGTTTTAGACCGCTAGTTAAACCACCCAGATAACTGAATAAATCTGAGATGTTTATTAAGCTTAATATTACGTAGGTCGCCCAGACCTGAGAAGAAGTTAATACCAAGAGTTGTGCTTCTTTTAAGGGCCAGTGCAGGACAGACGTACAGTAGATGACGAATAAACTCTATAGTCATTGTATGAAAGACCCAGTCGTGCTGCATGATTGCCCATCAGTGTCTAGCAGTGTCCACTTAGGACACCGACGACCGTTCAAATTTCCCTACGGCCATACTTTATTGGACCAATAGATCTTTCGAATACTAGCTGTAGTAGATTCTATGTCTATTTTTCTACATAGTGTGCTTAGCGGTGTGCTAACTTCGATTAGGACCTGCGCAGAATTTAGACCGAACCCGTTTCTAGCCAGCTCATCCACCTTTTCACTGCCGGAGACACCTATATGTCCCGGCAACCAGTATAGTGTCACCGTGTTGATTGTTGATATCTCATTTACACACTTTGCACAGTTTTACCAGCTTGGATCTTATTGTCGTTGATTGCAACGCCTTAATGGTTGCTTGACTTTCAGCATAGAAATTTATTATTTTTCATGAAAATTTTCCTCTATAATCGTTTCGACTTCTTGCTTTATTGCGGAGACATCAGCTTGAAAAACGCTGCAGCCTTCTTTCGGTATAAAAGGGCGATGAGTCTTTCGAGATTCACAGTAGACCCCAGCCTCCATACCAACATCCATTTTGGATCCGTCGGTATAGATGCCCTTACCTCATCCTTCCTGTTGGGAATTCAGATAGAGAAACTCCGCCCGTATGCACCTGGACATTCGAAACATTCCGTAGGGACTCGCTGTCAAGAGACCGATTTCCCTGAATATCAGCGCAGTTTTGGCTGCCGAGCTTTCGCAATAAATGTTTAGCGGGAGAGGATTTAGTATCATTTCCAGACCTGCCGTTGGTGTTTATCTCATTCATCCCGTAACTCCTAAATAGCCTACATGGTGAATCTTTATAGCACTCGCTAGATAGCATTTCTTCTCGAGCTGTTTCCACCATACAGTTGACCCCAACAAGTAATCAGACTATACCAAGATTTCCATAAGAAATACTCCATCCTTATTCCCAAAAGACAAGAATTGGAGTCCAACATATCAACAAATGAACAAGATATCCAGTTCTTTGTTAACGGGTCTAAAATGAAAATAGGAACCGGAGCAGGAGGATTATGTAAGTCTCTACAAATTAATGACTCATACAAATTCAGCGTCTTTTAGGCTGAAATTTTCGCCACTGATAGAGCAGCGTTGACAATCCTCGCAAGTAAAATTAATCCATGTCGGATAACAGTCAGGCAGCTTTCAAGGCACTGGACAGCGAGAATATAAAATCTAGAACAGTATGTAATCGTCGTCAAAATCTGAACAATCGAAGCAATATCCACTTGGTGAATCTGCGCTGGATTCGAGAACATAGTGATATAGAAGGGAATGAGATAGCGGCTGAACTAGCTAGGAAAGGATCAGAACTAGGCACATAATATATTCGCACACAAATAGATACCCCTATTGGTGTAGTGAAAAGAACTAACCAACACCGCTTGAATATCGACAGGTGATTGTGGACTACTGCATGAGCTGTCAAGGTGAACAAGAAATATAAACCATCAAACACTTGCTCTGCGACTGCCCAAATCCCCAAAACTGTCACCTCCTCCATATGGGAAACTGACTTCTTGGAGAACTGGAGGAGCTTTAGCAAGCTTCGCTGATGGACTTAATGTGGTTCGAGTAAGAAGAAGGTTTCAGTTGTCTATGTAATCTGAAAGCTTCTGGAGGTCTGCGGAAAGACATACATACAAAATGAAATAGTATATAAGTCGGAAGAAAAGTGTTGCCTGTTATACCCTCTATGTCGATAATCCAAAATTCCGCAGACAGAACGCGACAACAACATTTATATACCTTATGTTGTTTAGTTTGGACCCCAAATTTCACCTATAATTATTGGACGTGAAAGGATATTGACAAAATAGGACAATTAGACAAAATAGAAGAATCACAAGGCGTTTAGACAATTTTGTTGTCGTCTAATATCCTTTCTATCACAAAACGACAATCGCTCATCATTAATAAGCAAATTTGCTACACAAACATAAATCTATTCTCTCGACAGACCAAACTAGCCAACAAAAGCAATCAATCATCCAAGGGTAACAAGATCATTTATTTTATCATAACCCTTAATAGACTCGTTTCGAATCCATCAACGAAAATTTTCCTCTGCATCGGTAAATACGCGCGCGTAACTACTCAACCCCTTTTTTGAGAAAATTACTTATCAATTTATTATAGAAAATCCTTTTTCCCCAAAATTGCTTATTATGAATTATTTAAACGAAATGAGGTCCACACCCCACTTTAGGGTACACAACCAACCACCTCACCTTTGAGGCAAACACAGCACAGGACGACTCGATTCGACTGTGCGTTATCATGAAATAATCTTGCAGCAATAAATCAAACATTCTACTCCAAAGGCACACGAAGATTATAAAGCGATTCTATCATTTCCTTCAGTAAAAAAAAAATGTAATAAGTAATGACTATATCTATGTATCTATACACCTTTGCACCCCCGCCTGCACCATACCAACCCCCGGAATCTTAGACAATAATCATAACGACTACGATGATGTTGACGATGACGATGGCACAGAGATGATAAAATGAAACGGAAATAGCATTTTTAATTGCAAGGACTCTACAGACCGACAAAGTGATAGTAAGAGAGAGAAAGGAAAAGAAAATTCATTGTATTTAGGTTAAAAAAAAGAAAAGAAACTGAGGGTGGCTGGAAGGTAAGGGTAAACTTTTGCCGAAATGGTAACTAACCCATATGTATGTTGATTTTTCGAGGGTAACAGAGCCTGAGGTGAAACAAAACCACCATCACCGCCACGCTTAGGTATGAGATTCTCTGTTTAAAAATGCAAACCAAGTTTGCAAGAACTGGTTCAGAAACTTGAGCAAGGATGGTGAAAGGTCGTAGTTGGTACGCATAAGATGGGTTCGACAGTCTGTTTTACAAAAGAAGTTATGACTAGTTTTTTTTTTTTTCTTTTTCTCTAATATTAATTGTGCCTATCCCCGACTGGTGCTCAAACCTAAAATCGTCGTAGCCAATATACTGCCCACAGCACCACTGTTTCTATTTTGCGCATTATTCTCACCACCTTCTCATCTTTTCGGCATTGGGCTGTGATTAAAGGACTTTCTATTGCTAAGGCACTTAAATCACCCACGGAAATTGAAGCAAATATTTGTAGCAAACGATCTTCTGAACTCAGCAAGAGAGTAAGATAGCTTAGCTTTTTTTAAAATTTGCACACGCCAAAGGGAATATAAATACACTTATATTTTTTCAGGGCACGGGCGTTTGAAAGAACGGGGAGAGGAACATAGGAAATGCTTTTGCCTTAAGTCTTTTCGGGTCGAAACATCGAAAAGTAATAGGAAATCAGCGTGACGCTTAACATTCTGAGGATTGCGCATATAAACAAATTCTTACCCAGGTTGGCTTACAGTTACCACTGCATACTGTAACTACTTCGTATATTCAAAGCTGCTTTTATGACCCGGTACGTTGCCGACAAATAACTGCAAAGTCCGTCGAGAGATATCCAACTTCAAGGGCCTTGCTTTTCGACTCATTTAGACGAAGGGTTGGTGAAACTACTTGGTAACTGGAACTAACGGTCGGTATGGAGTGTGCAGGACTTAGTTCGTTATCAGAGAAGCACAAAAGCAGCAAAGTGTTGATCAAAATTTAACACCTTTTGATGATGTGGTGGGTATGATTAAGCCTTCGTACAGAGAGAGGTTAATGAGACTTTTATCGGCCTTGAGTAAAAGACGTAAAGTCAATGGACTCACCGACTACAAGCCACTAACCAAATTTTTCATCAAGAAGAGATAGAGGAAGTCTTGTTAATAATTTCAAGAGAACAGATTGCTGGACTGCTCCATTATTATAGAAACCGACGTTCTCATGTATATCAGGTTGTGTGAGACATTTCACTCTCTGGTCTATAGTGGCACAATTGGGGAATCGGCTTCTTTCGGACACCACTTTTTGAGATTTGAAAAAAAGAAAGTCGAATATATGTAGCTACTATGAGCGTCCAGAGCAAATGCTCGTTTTCAGGTTATAAAAAAATAGAACATGTTCTGAACGCATGGTTTCAATAGATATTCGACCAATTTTACTACAATATCTTAGACATGATAGTGACCATCAGCTTGTGATGGCCAGAAAGAAGTTTATCAGAAAACTGGAAGAGACACTGTGGGACGACAAGGATATAGAGAAGCTGGTAATTTTTTGAATGGCTTCCTGACTGTCCAATACTCTCGCTCGCTATACAACTTTATATAGGTATATGGCTAGAATTTCAGCATGAGAATCTACCATAAGTATACGTCTTTTTATGGTAGATTCCCATTTACCATGCTGGGTATCCTCATCGAATGTTTGTAGTTGAAATCCATGACCACATAAAGAAAACAGTTGCGGACAAAGGTTAAAGAAAAGCGCAGGGCCACTGATGAAAAGCCCAAGTCTACATAGGTTTTTAAAATATTTATTAGCACATACCTACCTACACATGCCTGCTTTCATACACATCTCCCATAAAAAAAATACTTATACCCTAAATTGAAAAATAGTTGAGAAATGATGTTTATCCACCATCGCCTATTCTTTATGGACATACTGTAATGCGTACACTTTCACAATCATCAGCCAGCAGAATTTTTAGTTACAAAAAAAAAAACTCCCAAATTTATTCCCGAAAATTTTATCGAAAGGCAATACGCCTCGAGGGCGAAATTTTCAAACCCACTTCCACCCATTCTCTTTCTATTTTCAACCAACAAAAACAGCAACAACTGCCTATGTACGAACAAATTTCACATTGATCAGCAAGTTTAGTTAGAGCTTTGGAATATATTTGAATAAATCATCTGCCACTCCTTCAGTCCCTGCGCACCCTTCCCTTTCAGCGTGTATCTCATTAACCCCAATTTTGTCTCTTCACCGAATTTAAATACGAGAAAACGAGCAAAAAAAAAAAAAAATGTTCCATCAACTCGTGCCCTATAATTTTCCACCCTTTTCAAAAATGGTGACACACCGTTTCGAGATAAATAGAATAGGAACAACACCGTTATGCCGGTCTATACTCGTACCTATGTCACATACAATTAAGAACGACCAAATTGTTACGCAGAACAAATTGAGAGATTTTCTAGAGAGAAGAACCCTTCGACACCAACGACAACGATGAAGGACAGTTCAAGGTGTACCCTTCGGATATAAATCCGGGTTTTTTTTTTTTTATTGAGTGTTAAGTGCTATCTGCAATTTACTTTCGTAAATATTTAATCGTTTGCAGTATAGAGGGATACACAGATACAAACTGACAGTGGGTAGTCGTATATAATGAATGCATTGTTCAAGCCAAAAATCAGCTTACCTAATCAAAAGGACGAGAGAGAACATTAAATCGTGCCCCCCAGGCATGTTGGTTGGAGGAATGTTTGCAAAGGAACAATAATAATATATCCTCGCCCTGCTAATGTTTAGTGGCATTTTTATTGCATATTTAATACACGAGAATACATATCGTATCTTTTATTCGAATTTACTGCTGGTAGGTGGAAGATATACGCAATGGAAGCAAATTTTTGTGTTGGCGGTATTCAGTTAACTTGTTCGAAAGAGAAATTCTTTATTCGGTTGAACCAAATCCAATGTGAGGAGGGCAAACGAATTGCTCGTTTAGATACATATATCAAGATGTGAACGTAGTCCATACAGCTGGAATCCAATGACTACAATGGTTTAGATACATGGAACAGTTTTACAATAACGTTTAAGTCAAGTGGACACCGTGATTCAGTGGCTTGTGCTTTGGACGACTGACGTTCAAGTTGGAATACCAGTAGAAACACTAAAAGGTTTTTTCATAGTATCACCACTCGCGAGCATCTATCAAACCTCTGAGAGTAACATTGTTATGATAAGCTTCTGAATTTTTCTGTTGGAGCCTGAGCATTTAAATTGATGATACAAAGTTGTGGTCGGAAGGCTGTTTACGAGTAGTAACTAATTAGGCGTCCATTTCAATTTCATGTTAATTATGTCGTGACTGTAATGACAAGACAATCTGTTTGAGGTACATCTCAGCTGAGTGCAAGTACAACCGTCATCTCTTCAAGCGATGGTTCCCAAAACATTTTCAAAGAAAAAAAAGGCAATTCTCTGTTTTGAAAGGAAGAAGTTGGACGTTTGCGATCACCCCTACTGGTTGTGCGTCGAATATGGTGAATCTACTAAGTTCTAGAAACTTTCATGAACAGGACATCCTAAAATTGAAGGACAAATTTAGTTTACTACTTACTCGAACAATTTCATTTCTATCTGGTAGACAGCTGACAGCTGTAGGACAAGATTATCTTCTGTAAATGTATTGAAATTCCCGCAGTTTAATTTGGGTAGCTTCGGAGAAAAGTGCTTCCAACAGAGCTCGCAGAAACCAAAGAACAGTCATGGAAACAAGAATCTAAAATCGATCAGTGAGGAGAATTGAGAAACGTTCTAAAATCTAAATGGTCTTTCCATTGCAAAGGTTAAGCTGATGATGAACTTTTCATAAAAGCGGTTCGCTTGCAGGCGATCTAACTAGAATTGGGTACCTTTGTCTGGCAAGATAACGATTGCCAATTTCGTTAGTAAAAAGTAACAAAGACAAAGAGGTCTAGAAGGAGCCAGCAGCAAATGAACCAAGGTGACAGAATAAGCTAGAAGCTCACTTTTGAGCTTTTAATAATCCTTCTCCATTCCAGAACGCAGATTTTAAAATACTTTATCATAAATGCTAGCTATTTATTAACAGCTACTACAGTTAATGGAGTGTTATAGCCTCGTACTATTTTGTCTGGGTTGATTAAATCAATCCTTTACACAGCACATACAATGTGGGGCTGTATCCATACAACAAAATGGTATACAGATGGATTGAGAACTGAGAAAAGAATTGGGACAGAAGTGTTTGTGCCAAGAACGAAGCAAAGAAGTATCCGAAGAAGTATCCATGGGCAATAGTACCAGCATCTTTCAGGCTGAAGTATACGTCATAGTTAAAAGTTTTGAAAGAATACATCTTTAGGTGTAAACTTGTGTAATAATGCTCACAAAGTAACCCGCTTCTGGTTGCCGGCCATGTATGAATGAAGCGGCAGACTCGCTAGCAAGACAAAGGGCAGAAACGTAATATTCTAAAAAAAAGAATTCAGGAGAATGGAGAAGGAAAACAGGACTAGAATCTGGAAAAACATTCAAGGTTCGAGGCAAGCTGATAAACTTTTAGGGAACTACAACCGAAAAAGAATAACGTACATACTCGTATGCACCCTAACTATTGCAGATTCTGCAATAGGCTCAGTGAGACTTCGGAAAACATTCTAGAATCTGGCTAGAAAATAATAAAATAATTGGGCGAGTACCAAATAATAAATAAGGAAATGCCGACAATAGATCGGTTTGCCATATTCAAATTTCTAAGAGAAACTGGACAAGAAAGGGATCCCTAGGGTGGACTATTATTGCCAAGTCGTAGTCAGAGTACAAAATTCCCAAACATATTTACAAAATGAATTGTAATGCGAGCAGCACTCTAATAAGGGAACAAACCTCTCTAAGGTATTATACAACATCGCAGTGCAAGATATTCTTCTCACAAATAATAATAATAATACTCGCAATGCATCGCGAAAAATCTATCTATTCATTTTGTGATATACATATGGATCTAAACATACGTGTAGGTGTAGACAAGGCCTCAATATTTAAAACTAAACCCAAACCCGACCGTGAGTTTTACAGTGAAATGTAGTACCTACCAACATCGTCGATGGTTTGATGATTACTATTGCAGACTTTACATTGAAGTCAGATCTGCCGATCTTGGTAGCCATGGATTGTCGCCAAACGTGCGTAGAGGTCGGATCATGTGGTGACGTTGAAACCATGACTTCGGATTAAAGTAGAATGCGCTCGTCAAATTGACATCGAAAAAAGTGTTATCATGACCTAATAATGCTCACTATTGACTGTTACAATATATTCGCGATGTTTTTTTTTTTAAAGAAGAAAAGTATAATTATCCCCGCTACTTACAGAGTCCTACTCGATTTTTGATTAAAACAAATTGTAGCCAACGATGTCTTAAATATCACTTTGAGCGATTTGCTGAAACTAAAGTTCAATGGTCTCCTTGCCACTGTGCCTAATTAAACCGCTTTAACCCATTATATCTCTGCGCATATCTGTCTATTTTTGAAGATAGTTTCAAGTTGTAAAACTTATCTGAGTCATACTGTTATATATAGTTCATCAACACCACAGTATTCTTGTATCTTGTTTAAGATTTACATTGAGATTCTTTGCCAGAAGCCTTTTCTAATTGCGCAATTTCCTGATACGAAGCCATTTTCAAAAGATCAATGGAACGCAAAGAAAACGTTCCCCATAAATATCAATTTCGTATTTCAAACCCCCGTCAAAGTTTCGTATTCAATTATTAGGTACCCAACCGTCACATACTTGTCAGGCCGCCTAACAAATGTGAACAACATCCAAACACTCTGACCTACATCCAACTTGTATTTCATTTCCTTCGTCATGTTTCGCCCACCCTGTCGCGCTGTCACTAATCAATTGCAATTCAACTACTACGTCGTCCCATAAGTCATTAGACATGCAACTAAAGTACATGTCTCTCTTCCTTTGAGACAATTTAAACATGTGATTATCCTTGAGATACGACGACGACGTTGTCCTTTCCAATGTTCGTGGGCATACCTTTTCTCGAACGATGACGAAACGGCATGCAGCGCAACTTCTCAAATTCCCTTTCGTATTAACTGTCAAATCGATATTTATTATTTTTTTTTCCAATGGCTGAAGCACTAAAATCGTCAAAGATACATAGATACTTACTCAATTACTCATCAGAGTGTATGCTTGGGGGTGGTGCACCAAGATTGCGTGCCACTTCTTTTTTACGATATGAGTTTGTTATTGATTTTTAACCTCAAAGTATAGATTCGAAAATGTATCTATCTCATGTATTATGACAGCTATGACCTAAAATGTCTGTAATTCGTTTGACGGGCGGGAGGCGAACGACAACGGATGGAAGGAAGGATGTATCCTCACGCGCATCTCGTTGCCATAAATTTAGAACCGGGAATAAAAATGAAGAAGAATGCAATAAATTTCCAGCCCAAGAAAACAGAGAGAGAGAGAGAAAAAAAAACCTGAAGACCGGGCGAGCTTAGTATTAAATTTTTAATGAGAGTCAGTGGTTAAAAAGGCCGAGTATTATTAGGGTTTCATTGAGAATGACCTATACCCGAGTTATTTTCAGCGGTCCGGTATGGGCCGGCGCGCATCGAAGCATTAAGCCAATGCCAGGCAAATGTGGAGGGATGAGAAAAGGCAAGGGACTCAAGGATATGAACGCATCTTTGAGGTATTTATCTGCGTATGGATGGAGATGTATTATATATTTTATGGGCTAAAAAATTTGATATTACGTCTATATATAGGTATGTAATCACATCACGGCGCGGCAGTGAGAGGACTAAATATTTTACAATTCGCGTAAATATCCTGGGCAATAAAATGAGCTTTTGCTTGTTTTTTTTTTTCTTTTTTTTTGCCAAACGAATTTCAAATTGCCGGGCATTTAGGTGATGGTAACTGCGGCTCTTTGGATGAAAAGGTTTCTTTTTTTTATGACTTTTTGTGTTATGGTACGTGTCGAGGAAAAATTGATACAATTTTTTTTTTTTGTTTTTTGTTTTTGAGGGGGAAACGATTACGACTACAGGAAGTTTTCAAGAGTTTAAAGAGGCGTTTGGAGGAAGTTTCGTTGAGGTTTTACACGCAATGAAAGTTTAAATTTGTAGGCTGCTTTTATTTAGCTAGCAAGTCGTTGCAAATACTCTCGATTTCGTCCACCCCAGTCAAGTGCTAATATATACACAAAAATCTGGTTGAATGCGCAGTTTATACACGTAGTCCGCAAAATGCGGGTAAACAGCTATAAGCGGAATTTTACTACCGTCCTTATTATCCTCTGCTTTTCTTGCTGCTATTGACAGTCCAAAACTCAAGCCAAAAACCTCAAACCTCAAATCAAATCAATTGGGATCAGAAACTTTGCTTGATTTCTTACCACTCTGAAGTCTTATGTACGATACCCAGAAAAAAAAACAATGGAAGCCGAGATGACCTACGAAGCTGAAATTTTGCAGGCATGTAGCGTTTAACGGAAAAGGGCACAGCAATACCTGCGGACTGTAACTGAATACTGGAGGCATACAATTTGATGGCACAAGCAAAACTGGCCTGATCATGTCTAAGACTAAAAAATGAGTTTATGCTCCTTGTCGAAGATTTTGTCAAAAGAAGCAATGTGAACGATGCGATGCTTGATATGAAGGTACATCTGGGTTTAGGTCCAAGTCTACCGAAGCAACAATTCTACAAAACATACCATGGCTTTAGCCAACAATCCAAAGCTTGGTTGTTTCCAACCTGATTATTTCAACTCCAGGCAAAATCAAAAGTAAAGAGTTAAGGATGAGCGACATAGAAAGACGACCCGTCTAAATGGATCCTACGGCAGGGCATGCCAAACTGGCAGCCCAGTGTGTAAAAGGGCTTGGCAGCGTGGCTGATTTTGCCGGATTCTCGACATGAGAAGCAAGCCATCATTGGAGGATAGAGGAGATAGAGGAGATCAAATTCAATTTTAAATATTGGCAAGGTATGGAGTTCTCAGGGAGTTATGAGCGGACCAGACCTTAGTTGTCATGCGAGAGCGACCTGGAACTTCTGAGACAGACATTGCATGCCCTCCGTATTACTTCAAAGAAAATACCTAGAGATTCTGCTGTCGGCAAGGATAAATAATAATAGATCTCCAATGCAAAGACTCACAATACAGTTTGGTGCGGCACTGATGGTAACTGGAAAGCAGAACTGTGGATGACAGATAAAGTGAACTGATTGATCTAACTTTGGGCAGTAGCATAGTAAGAAATCAATAGTATCCTGCCATGCTCAACTCTTGAACAACAGAACCCTTGGCTATGTGACCGACTATACCAATTCAGAATGCAGTTCCTTAGAAATATAGCTGAAGTCAGTTAGTTAATTGTTTGGTGTTTGTTGTTGTAGGGTGTCAGAGGTCTACCTGAGGTCGATGATTATTCTTACTGATGAAATAAAACGCTGTGTACTGTCTGAAATCTAGATTGAGCTGGTAGACAAGATAATTACTTATGTTGTCTGGCTATCATTGTATCATATGTTGTTGCATCAAAGGAATTGAAGTTAAGTATCTTCTGCTTTGCGAGTCTATGGAACATTACGAAAACCTGTATTAAAAAAAAAACCAACAGTCGAGAGAACGCGGCCAATATTCAAGATTACTGTACATAAGCCAGTAGGAATGCCACAAGCGAAGCGAGCCATACAGCCCGAACTTGATGGTGCGATCTTTTGTAATGAGAGCACCTGTTTTGAGGACTTTCCTATGCGGGCTTTTGTAAACAGGCTTTCATAATGCGGTCTTTCGTATTCAACCCCGAGCCTACGAGACAAATTAACTAAGTTTCGAATATTCTCAGTAGTAGTCGAAGGGTATCATCCGGCATAGGGAATATTCAATTTTTATCTGATCAACTCTAAATGTTAGGAAGTTATCCCTGTTAAAATAAATATGCATTATACAGTTACCCTATAAATTAACGTAAAATCTCTTTGTAACATAAATCGCATGTCCTTTTTAATAACTACCACATTAAAAGCCGGCACTGGGCGCCACATTTATCTCTTCTACAGCTTGCAATTTGCTTAACAACTATGCCCATTCGGTGCATAAAAATGAAAAGGAGATACTTTTATTTACAATAATTCTTTCTCTTCCACAGTATTTGAGGAGAAAGTACTACGAAAAGAAAGAATTATCGCGCACGCGAGAGATAAAGTAATAAGGACTACAGAACTTCCACTGAGATATTCCCAAAAAAACAAAAGAAAGTAAAATAAAATAGATATACAAAAGAATAGCTACTTGCTGATACACTGAATGAATGAAACGAACAAGGAACACAAGAAGGAATAAAGAGAAAAAAAAAAGTTTAAGAAGGATCCGGAATGTGTTAGTAATTTATAAATTGCATTCCGTTCTGTCACTTTTCATTTAGCACTTTGATATATGAGCAATGGCGTTGGGGAATTTTTAGATTTTAAGATAAAGGAGAGGAAGAAACAGAAGAAGGGAAGATAGGAAGAAAACAAAAAAGTGAAAACTAAGGAGCTGGAATAAAATTACACAGGATATAAAACTGAAGTGGGTGTTATAGAATCAGGGTAGAAATTAAAGCTGGATGCTGATAAGGATGTGAGTTCTTAGAGGATATTATCTTCTTAACTGATAGAAAAAAAAAAAAAAAAATTCTTACATAGCAAAAGAAATATGGAAACGTGTCGTACTTGTACGTGAGGTACTATATTAAGTGAATGCGTGTGTGACCTAGACCTGATTCACATTTTACCAAATGCAGGGGCGGAATTTCATTTTAGATACCTAATCATAGTCACTCGTGATTTATAATCTCTTCGTGACTTTGTTATCCTACAGCTACCGCTGATAGTCCTCAAGAAAGAGATTCAAAAGTTAGACACAGAAGGGCAGGGGAAGATAATTACATAGCTTAGATACGTAGTATCTCGATTTGAAGGAATGCACTTGATTATTTAAAAAAAAAACTATTTCTATCGGTAGAAAGCCAAGCTACAAGCCAAAAATCTATAGTCTTATCGTCTTACTTAGTATTTTCTACAAACTGTTTGAGGGAATAAAAATAAGAGAATTGAACCAGGTATCGACGCAATTGTATCTACTTAACCGGCAGGCCGAAGTTGCACAGACCAAGTACTGGCGCTAACGACGCACATCGAGGTAGGCTACCAGGTCAAATTTAAAACGTCCGTGGTATTTCTAAACAAAACCGCTGCATATGATACAGTATGTAAAGATGTATTTATACAAAAGTTCTTGCAAGTAATGTCATGCATCAAAACAGAAACCATACGCTCAGCGATAGGCCATTTCCAGATTTCCTAATCAATACGCCAAGAAACCTAAACAACGGGCTACCGCTAGGTTCAATACTAGAACCGCTGCTTTTTAATCTATACACATATGATATAACAGTAAGACTATAAAGAAAATTTGCGTACGCTGATGACATCACTATAGCTACACAACATCAGAGTATGGTCTACATGGAAGCAATACTTACCAAGGACTTTGATACACTAAGCACATATTTCAAAAAGTGTTTCCATCTAGACAATAAACTCTCTGTGTATTTCAACAATATCCAGCTAAACCACAGCAAAATATCTCGGCATCACATCGGATAGAACTTTAACATTCAAACAACACCTTACCAGCACGGGAGCTAAACTCAAGACCCAGAACAACATAATCCAGAAGCTGGTTTCAGCATCATGGTGAGCCCCACTTCGTTTGTTTAAACAGCACCCATACAAATAAAGTGGACTGCCAGATGTGCATTATTTAAAGAACTATCGGCTCCACACCAACGAGATTTCATCCGGTGCTAAGTAATATTCACCCTCCCAAACTCTTACGCCAAAACGCATTATTGCGCGAATACGCCATAATTATGCGTTTATTATCTCTGGTTAATCTCAATCAACTGCGGACAAATCACTGTAGATATGCCGCGACTTTTTTCAAATACAGAGCAGCCGAAACACCACATTGTGGAGAAGGAAACCAAATCATTAGACAAGTCACATTCGAATGTCACATCATGATGAATTGCACGACTTCAACACTGCCCGCCCTGCCGCCGTCCAATGGCTACTCAACCTAGACATTCAGTTTTAAAGATCTTTGTGCAGTGCATGGATGTCATTGCATCTTAGAATAGTGAGTAACTAATCAAGAGTTCTACCTTACATCGTATTTTCCCCCCATCAACGTTAATTTTAATTCATGAGACCAAGGGAATTACTGAAACATCATTTCATAGATACATACGAGTATAGTGGTACTTACGCACATTTATTAATTAGGAATCGGCTTCCGGGGCATTGTGCAGCATTTTTTGCGACATTTTCTCACGACATTGTGCAAACGAGCGTTGTATAGAATATTCACGAGCGAGCTTTGTGAAGCATTTTCGGGACATCGTGTAAGCGAGCTTTGTGTTTCCTCTAAGTACTGTATAGGCGAGTTTTGCGAATCATTTTTGCGACATTCATATAAGCGAACGTTTCGTTTCCTTAGACACCGCGAAAGCAAGAGCTGTGCAGTGTTTCATGACTTGCGTAGGGTATAAGTCTTGCACAAGCATTGTCAAGTATATAAGACCACATTTTAGATACTCGTATTCAGAAATTTTAATGTATCAACAAGCTTTAGATATTTTCTTTAGGTTCAAACTTATCAATCTGAACAGTCATCCCCAGCATGTGATCAAAAACACCATCACAGATATCTGATGCGACGCCTAGAATCCATAGTAGAGCACCTCTTCCCTCAAAAGCCTGCTACTATGTGGAATATTATACGAGAAGTCAATGCAGAAGATATTCATTTAATTACTCACGAGGAGCTGCTAAGGGCATGCAACAAGATAGGTGACAACAAGGCGCCGGCTCCCGACGGCATCCCGAATAAGACAGTAAAGGTAGCTGTAACAAAAGACCAGACCTCTTCATAACAACAATGCAGAATTGCCTTGAAGAAGGAACCTTTCCCGAAAAATGGAAAACGCAGCATTTGGTCCTACTGCCAAAAGGAAAGAAGCCCCCAGGAGGACCATCATCCTATCGCCCAATATGCCTATTAGACACCATGGGAAAGATCCTTCAGAAGATAATCTATAATAGATTACTCGCAGTAGCAGAAGAGAAAGGAGCCCTCTCAGATCACCAATTTGGCTTCAGAAGAGCACGATCTACTGTTGATGCCATAAGAGCTGTAGTTGATATCGCCAAAGGTGCCATCGAAGGAGAAAGATGGCTCTACGGCACAAAGGAGTGCGAACTGGTCGTTTATTAGAAGGTCACTTGCCAGGATGGATACGCCATATTACCTGCTACGGATAGTGACGAACTACTTCAACAACAGGAAGCTGAGGTACAATACCGATGAAGGGGTAAAATACTACAACGTAACTGCGGGAGTTCCACAGGGATCCTTAGGGCCACTATTGTGGAACATCATGTACGACGGAGTCCTACGATTAGCGCTACCTGGGGGAGTAACGATAATTGGATTCGCCGATGACATTGCAGTCGTGACAGTAGCTAAACAGATCCGCGCAGTAGAATCAGCTACAAATGAAGCAATTGCCCGGATAAAAGATTGGCTAATATCCGCCGGACGAGAACTAGCTGACCATAAAACTGAAGCTGTTCTTATGACCAGCCGGAAAACCGTCGAATTTGCCAACTTTCAGGTTGGTAACCAAACCATTAGGTCGAAAGAGGCAGTTAAATACCTTGGAGTAATGCTGGACAACAGGCTACGGTTTAAAGCGCATGTTGATTTTGTTACTATAAAAGCATCGCAAATGCAGGGAGCTCTCTCGCGTATGTGGACCTGGATACGCTAGAAGGATTCTACTCTCTAGAGTTATCACCTCAGTTCTATTATATGCCGCCCCAGTCTGGGAGGAGGCATTGAGGACGATGGAGACCAGACTCTGTGCGCTACGGACAATCAGCAGCTTTCGAACCATCTCTGACGAAGCTGCATTTGTCATAGCTGGAATGGTCCCCATCGATATTCTCGCAGATGAAATGCTGAGGATATATAACAGAAGAGTATTGAGTCATCACGACGCCACTGGTATCAAGGTGATAAAAACTGAAGAAAGGGCAGCGTCAGCAGCTATGTGGCAAGCTCGTTAGGCTAATACAACAAAAGCCAGATAGACATACAAACTTATACCGACAATCCAAGACTGGATAAGTCGAAAGCATGGAGACTGCAACTACCATCTAACGCAGTTCCTGTCTGGCCACGGTGGCTACCGGAAATATCTACACCGATTTGGACACGACAACCCGAAATGCCCAGGTGAAGATGAAGATGCGGAGTTCGGAGTGTTTTACTGCACACGTTTCACGGCATGGAGAATTACTCTGCCAAGTCCGTTATTACTCCTCGACCATATGTTACGGTCGGAAAAGAATTGGATGGCAATTTCGTAACAACTCTACAAAAAGAGCTGCGGAGAATAGAAAAGCTAAGAAGAGCAACTGAAGCAGCGGCAGAAGCTGACACAAGAAGCATAGCATAAACTGTTAACCAGCCCCGCGAAGTAATACCTAACGGCAGTCCCGCGGGGAGAGTGGTTGAAGCGTGTAGGGTGTGTGTTTAGTACGTAGGCGTATTCCTGACATCGATTACTCAGGTTTGCGAATCGTGCATGCTAGTAGCATTCGGGTTATTAGTATCTATGAAGATTACACATCCCTGGCGCAATCCAAAAAAAAAAAAAAAACGCCTAGAGTTCGGTAATAGGCTTCAACTCGTAACACGATTTTTAATTGATTTTAAAATTGTCAGTAGGGATCCGTCGCCAATAGTCTATAGAGCGTAGACCATTTTATAATCAATTGAAAAATTTTAAATTTTCCACCGTCTACAACTAACTTTCTTCAGTTTTCTTGTGCATCCTTCCCTTTCGACACATACTGTTCCCATGTGTGTACAGAAAGCTTATAACGAACAACCCCAGGCTCAGGCTTTACTTTTTTTTTGCCTCCTCATTCATGTCTTCTTATTTATTTATTTTATTTTTTGTCCTTCTACCATTTTTCCTAAATCAGTTTTCGTCTTATCATGTGAATCCCATGCTCGACTTTATCCTATGCGTCTCCCGCTACTCACAATCTGGATGTACAGCGGTGTATACATAAAATATGTGTTTCGCACATAAAATGATATGTGAGAGTATGTTAAGGTGTTTTAATGCAGTAAAATTGCGAATAGGGGTCTAGATGGCGGTGGTGGTGGTTATTTTTATTATTACTCTTCGTTCTTTCTCGTCCTGTTTGGGTATATTTTTTTCATTCTTTGCGAGTTCGCACAATGTTTGGCTTCTTTTTTTTTTTTTGCCAATCACATCACCTACTCCCAGTCAGGATATTAAATGTAATCAGACAGAAGATGATGATGAAGAAATGTGAAACAAAATTGAAAGTGACATTGCACATCGTAGGCGCAAGGATATAACGAGTACACCACCAGTGTACACTCAGGGATATTAAAAAAAAAAAAAAAAAAAAAAAAAATTGATCAGAAAATACATTTTCCAATTTCGAAAGAATGATAGATTTCCCAATGCATTTTCCAATTGAATTTCATGACTGAGTGATGGGCAAATATGTGTGTTACATATGTCTACAAAAAAAAAAAAGATTCAACAAGGAAAAAAAATAAAAAAACGTCCTGACACTTCGTTTGTTTACTAACGGTGGTGCAAAGTGCCAATATTTGACAGGTGTGGCATATGCAAGGATAATCGAAATTGAAAAGTGGATAAGGTTCCAAAATATTTGTATGTTTGTGTGTATATGATTTTGATTTGGGTGCTAGATGGGAGGAAAAAAAGGGTTGGTCCTTCCCTTCGCCCCGCTAATAGCAATCTATCGAATATCAAATGGAAATGTGGGTGAAACTGAAAATGCGTGTAATATGCTAGGAAGGAAAACTGTCATTCAAGATTCGGTTTTGGGCCCTTTTTTTCTTTTGCTTTGTTTCCTAAGACAACATTTACGGTTTGAATATGAAATGGAAAATTGATTGAAAGTCTTGGGATTGTTTGACATTTACATGCATTGACAGAGGCACGTTGTTAGACAGTGGTTGTTGTTTTGTGGGCTGAAACATAAATTGACACATTGCGAAAGGGTTTTCTGTGCTGTGTGAGTAAACATTTCTTTTGATCAGAAAATGAATTTTATGGAGATGGCGTCTTGGATTATGCATAAGTTGATTTGGAAATTGTTTTAATGGGGGAAAATAGGTGGTCTGTATAGGCGTACTCATTGTTCGCAGGAACTATGGCGTTCGTAAAAATCAATTGTCATTAATCCGATGGTTATTGTTTCTAAAATAACCTACAAATCAAGTGGAGTAGGTTTTAATTTTCACATTTCAGACTATTCCGGTTCCTATTCTAAATGAACAAAGTCTAAGACTGATCCTCTGTTCATAAAGAAATTACGATTCCAAGATAAGAGTGCTCAATCCTATCCACTTCTCATAAATAACCAACAAATACTACAAGCTAGCGGTAGGTAATGATGTCAATGTAGTTCGATATTAAGAATCTTAACAGTGACAGGGCTCTTAAAATTAATGCAATACCTATTGCTCTCTTCAAGACGGCAAATAAAAAGGACGATAGGATAGATGCACCAACATACGAGCTTCTGAAGCGGGTAGAATTGCTGCTGAATTACTCAAGACTACTTTCTCGAGGGAAAGGACACATATACAAAGTTTTATCGAACATAGGTAAATCCATTTAACAATCCGTTTGGGTTTAATGCGGCTTTATACCTCAAATATCTATAATCGACTACACAATTACGCCAAATACTAACTGCAGAAAAATATTATTTTTAACTCGATAGATACAAGATCTACTACGGTACACCCTAAATATTATTGTCCCACCACAATATTTTTACCACTCAACCGCTTTGCTTAACATGTTGAGTGCCAGATGAGACCAATGTGGCTTCACGCTAATTTGCGACACCTGTGCCGCGTGAGCCCAGGGTGGTCTCACAGTAGTACATTCAACATTTAACTGAGTAAAACCTAATTGGGCTCATGGAATTTACTGAACCAAGTAGCATAGTAAACTAGACATCCCACAGAACATACGCAGGCCCGATTACACTGTGGCACTCAATGTGTAATGCCAATAGTGGTTAAATTAGACCATTGGACGGATATCCATATATCCCTGCTCAACCTAGACTATTGAACTGAACTGAATAGGATCCGAAGAAATACCGGAGAATATGCTGGTGTAGTGGGGGTAGTGTGATTGCTTGTGACCCGAGTTGTACAGATTCAAGACCTAAGTCTAATCTTAGTTTATCCAACCACTGTACCAAAAAAAAGGGGTTTCTGTCTGGTAGTACAATGGACCGTAAATCGAGCCAAAGTGCTCGGGAATTGGAAATTCTTTAAAAAAATAAAACAAAAAATATACCGGGGCTCTCTAGATTCATTGACATGCGATTGTAGAGCGGATAGGCAGGCTATCCCCCATATTGCCGATAAATGCTATAATTGGCTGTATGAAGAAGACCTTGCGGATTTCTTTGTTTACTTGTCACTCTTTCGTAGTTGAATGCGTATCTGACGCGTTCTATAATAAGAAAATTCCTTGAAAACAATCCGTTGGTATCAGTTTGCCGGTAGTATTCCCCTTAGTGGTAGAGGAGCGTACCATAGGGACAGTCTAAAGTTCCGGCAGTTTGTTCTATACTAAAGAAATTTAGATAACCGAATTTTTGTATGGTCTATCCAACTGAAGAGCTTCTCCAAGAGTCATAGTCAGCTTTAGAAGAGTCATAGTCAATGTGAAAATTTGTCGGCCTCTGACCCAGTTTTTTATTATTTGGATTTTAACCCCAAACTTTACCCTTCACCTTTCCCACATCGTCGTAGCCATTTTGACTTATAGAAAATTGAAATTGTACAAAGTTCTTCTTGGCTGATAAATTGTCTGAAAAACAAAACGAGAATCCCTTGGGACTATGCCAACCACAACTGACACCCAAAACACCGAGTCACTCCCAAATATGAAGTTAAATTTCAGGAAGTACCTACTATACAAAACTTTCATCTCCCCATGGACTCAATCTTTATCTCTCCCCGAAGGACGGACCTAAAACCAAAATGATACTCAACCATATTTCATGACAAAAGTTAACTCTTCGCCTCCACTCCTTGGTTGGTTCTCCATCGGGCACAATGAATAATGAAAATGTCCGTTTTGGGTTTTTTGACGAAACAACCCGCCCATGGCTCCCACACACACACACACACACATCACAATCATATCCATCTACAAAACGACATCTCTATATTGTAGAGTGTATTTCAAAATTATTAACTACCATCTAATATTTCAATCCAACAAAATTTCAACTCACTATAATTCATCAAAAAAAAAAAAAAAACAGTTTTCGTCCTTTCTCCATCCACCCCCGGTGGAATTGGAACCACAGCACAGGAAAAATTTCATGACAAAGTGAAACCCTTAAATGATACCTCAGAACCACAACACAGAGACCGCTAACAGAACGCCAGAAGTGGAATTGTTAGTCACCCAGCCCATGTCTCTCTCTCTTTTTAGCTGGTTCCCGATTCTCGAATTTCAGAATCATTAAAAAGCAAAAGTATTATAAACATACTCGTAGATATCGTACGCATACAAGCAAACACACACATGTATCCACGCATTTGTAGGATTGAAATTGTTTTCACGCTCAATGTGAGGGCGGTCGCGTTTAGTCCTGCGTGTTCTGCTCGCTCCAAAAAAAGGACGCACACATATGAATAATGAATGATATCACGTAAGCGGAATTATTTCACGCTTTCTCTTCTCTCTCTCTCTCTCTCTCCATTTCAGGGAATTATCTTCTGCGAGCTAGAAAAAAAAAATATTTTATATTTATTTGTTGTTATGTTTCATTGATAGGTTGGGCTTTCGGAATCCAACCGCATGTGCTATTGTGCATATTAATTTCGGTTCAGATACTGAAATTGTTTTTCATCCTCCAATACCACGCACCACCACCCTACATGTTGGATGGCGAGGAATTTTTGGTATTTCAATTATAGTACCGTTAGTTATTGAAAGTAATATTTTGGAATGCTTACCATCGCGTACAAAACAGCTGCGCGTAAAAGGAACTCGAGGATATAAAAACAAATTGAGATTAGGTGGAGTGGATGGAATTATCCTTGAAAGCCGCTGGGTTTTTTTTTTTTTTTTTTTTTTTCATTATTTTATTTTCTAATCGCTAATGTAGCTACATGCGCTGGAGCAGAATGAGCTAAAGCTGGGTGGAAGATTTTTAGAAAATCTCACGCCTTATCCTTATCAAAAATTTACATAAATTTTTGTGATGTCGTAACACTCATCTGCGACTTTACGGCTTCTCTTACAGATACCTACGCCCCCGTTTATGCTTTCTCTACACAGGTGACACATACTTTGGATTTATTTTTAAAAGCATTTTTTTCGTGATACAAAAATATATTTATGGCGTGGTTAGATGTACTCGTAGAACAGTATGTGCGGGAAAGAAGGGTAACTTCAAAAAAATAAATAAATAATGAGAAAATGAGGGTTGAAGTTTTATATGAATTAATTAGGTTACTGTAAGTGTAAGGTTAAGTAATTTAACCTTTACTTCTTTTTAGATATTGTAGATAGGTTAGTACTTATATTTAAATAGTTTTTTTCCGATCTCTGAAACCTACTTAACCTTAATATTTGCATGCTGACTTTACTGAGTCGAAAATTATTTATCCTAAGGTGCTAGCTACACTGATAGGGGTAACTAGTTCTTACGTTAGTTGCCGTGAACGTCCACTCACTTATTTTTTACTTGCACCTAAAAATAGGGCAAGTATTGGTTTTCTAAAAAATATTCGATCTCGAAATTTTTATCAAATTTTTGGATAAATTTTGTCTGTTTGTCTGTCTGAACGGCTGCACGGATTTTTTTTCAAATTTGTATCTGCTATCGGTTTCTTACCTCAAGATACTTTACTTTACTAATGGCCGGTCTTGAAACAAATTGATTTTTTCAGAAACAGACAATTTTGATCAAATTTGATATTTGAGTCATGGTAGATTTATGATGGCGTACCAGTATTTTTTTTATCCAAAAAATACCTATAACGGTGCTTTATCTACAAATTGGTTCTTAAAAATTGGCTATTTCTCAGATATGGCTCAATCGACTTTGTTCAAAATATATGCAAGGTCATGCCATTCTAAGTTTTGGAAAATTGTCAACAAATTTGTTTTCCAATTTAAAGGTTTAAAAAATAAATTGAAATTTCAAATCTGAGGTTATGCAGATACAACATACACATTGTTTTATTTTTTTAGCAAACGTATGATGCACCATTTTCAAGGTATTCGCACTGAAAAACTCCATTAACTAAAGATTTTGGAAGTTTGTGTATCTTAAATTTTGAAAATTTTTTATCTTGCAGATAATTTGAAAACCTTATATTTGTAAATGTAAGTAGTGAAACCTTTAAAAATATGCTGCAATTTCAAATTGCTCAAGCCTATTACATTATGAAAATTATGCTTTGGGCACAAATTTTTTGTGCGCAATTCGTTCCATATATGTAAAAGCAACGTAGTTATGTTGCATACATATGTACATACAGATGAGATGAGCACGTGCCATTCTACTCAGCCCCGACAATTAGTGGAAAAATGTTTCACGATTTAGTTTCATTTGTTAGCAATATCTACTATGTAAAAATCTTAGTAATTTTTTTTTTTTTTTGTAGACATTATGTAAACGAAAACAAACGCTTTCACAATGCGTTTAGTTTGAAAAATATTAAATATTTCGAAATTATATGTTAACGTATAATTTTTTGAAACAAGATTAGGAATTACGTGCTCATGTATGGACGAGTCGCCACTGCCATAAGGCAGTTTATTTACTATAAAGTAAATATGGCTGAATATGTAATTAATGTTGAAATGTGCTGGACCTTTATGGGGGCAGTCTAATCGTATGTTTAGGTTAGGTAAGGATGGCTGTCTTTACTTGTGTACAGACACACTTAGACCAAAAGAGGTCCATTGTGATAGTACGGGATCTATTGTTACTCTAACTACTTAAGGATGAGTTGAACCAGCCGTAGTTTCTTATGAAGCGGAGAATACTTCTGACGTCAATATTCTCTAGGCCGCTGAGGTCTTCGAAGAATGGAGTCCCAGGCTTCTTCTGGACAGGGCTGGACAGGTTGAAAATAAATGGGGTATCGTTTTCTCCTTTTCTTCGTCCCTGCAGCTTCTGAGTAATCATTTGAAAAGAGGCCCAGCCTTTTAGGGTGTAGACCGATAGGACAGTGCTGATCTGCGATCGTTTTAGCAAAACCAATCTATCAGAGCGTTTTGTATTTAACTTGTGCCAGATTTGTCTGGAGATTTGAATTGCTCCGTCATCTCCGTGAGAAATTACGGGCAATCTTGAGCAGCCTTTGAAGTGAGTGAGCATGATACAGGGGCTTTATTGCCGCTTGGCTATCCATAAAAATGCTAATATCTCGAATAGATACTACATTACACTCCAGCCTTAATGGTAATTTTTTCCGCCTGAAATATAATACTGTGGTCTGGGAGACGGAAGGAGATGCCCAAATTGAGATATTCGGAGAAAATTCCTCCACCCACCCCATTTGTGCGGTAATTTTAATTATTTGCAAATTATAGGTTTCTGAAAACACTGAGGACATATGGCTAAATAAAATTTCATCGGTGCATGAGATGCGCTGTATCTAAATTTTACTACTAGAAGATTAATTCCACAATGTACTGCCGGAATTTCGATACTACTCGTAAATATTATGACAATATTGGTTCCATGACGGGAAGATGACACCAATGTCACAGATTCGAATATAGGATGGTGACTTTCAACCTCCCGATACCATAGCGATGATTCCAAAGTTGCAATACAGGACTTCTAATGCAAAAAAGGACCATAATTTTAATTGCTTATAAAGATAGTGAAAGTAATTGCCTTCAAAAAATCACGTAAATTTCTAACATACGAAGATGGAGTCACCCACCCAATTGCAAATAGTTACTCAATACTTTCAAGCCCATCACTCTAAGTGCCAATCTCGAGAGGTATCTAAATAAATATTTTTGTAGATATGCTGCGTGTCTACCCACTTAGGTCTGCACGTGCTTCGTAATGTCGTAACAGAGATCAGAAAAAAAAGAAGATATTATTATTATATATATATTTTTTTTTAATGTAATTTAAAATAGCATCACTAAGTAATACCAGTGGAACAGGAGAAGGAAGCGAATCCCAGTCGTAATAAATTTTTAATGGAAACCGTTTTACACGTCCATCATTCTCTGCACAAATCTACATTAAACAAAGACCCGTCATAGTCCTTTTTTTACATTTCGTGTCAATGTTGGTTTTTCGCGTTCGGGTTTTTTTTTTTGGCCAGCCATTCCGGATGTACATGGTGTCAAGATATTCACACACACAATTTCGTGTGCATTTTTTATGAGTTCACCCCGTCGTCGGTCGTCGCGGGTCTATCAAAAAAACCACAAAAGGCAAAGTGACAGAAATACGAGTACACGATATACGGCAGGACACAGAGGTCCTTGGTTGCATTTTTACTTTATGGGTTTTTCTCTCTTACTAGCCACTTTGCCTTAAAGGAAAGTATAAGCACTCTAAAAATTCCCCCAAGTGGGTATAAGGGTTGATGGTAATAAAACATAAAGAGGAGGACAACGAATACAAGTGGGAGTGAGGCTATTTTACTACGATTACCAGTCTGAGACCCATTTTGATGTGTCCCAGACACACATCATAGCAATATTCACCTTGATGCGATCGAAGTGTTTATCCTTTTTGATGTGAAAAAAAAAAAAAAATGCACATTGAGTGAGGTGGTGGGGGGAGGTTCAAATGATGGTCGTCTTATTAAAGGGCATAACGAAAGGGATGACAGCATCCCTTATTGAGGTATCGACAACAGCAGCAAGCAGCAAGCAGCAAGCATAGAGAAAAAGAAGTAAATCTTAAGAGTCCTGTCATCTATCTGATATTTGCAATATTTTCCTCGCCAAGGGATGAAATTCCATTTTTCCATTTTTCTCATTCCTTTCAACCAATATATTGAGAGTTTGATGAGTAGAGGAGGTTGAAAGAAGTCGGAGAAAGGAAAAAAATAAAAAAATTGAAATATCGATGTAAGAAGAATTCACCCTTCTTCAAAGATTCCGAGCGTAATGTGTGTGTAAAACGGATAAGAATGTCATTGACCTTATTCTATGGCGTTGACATCCTTGATAATGACAACACATTCCCATTCTTCGTTCGTTCGTTATTTCGAAAATCGAATATACGAGCATGTAGTTACAATAGAATTCTTTTGATGGTGCTACTTCTGTGGATCGATGTGAGGTTTGGGGTAATACTTGTTTGCAACAGTCAACAACGAAGTAGAGGGAGATTTGTCAGTTGAATAGGGATCCTCTGTTAGCAGGAAATAAGTAAGGAGATGCTCATTGGTTTCTTAAAAAGAATATGTGTTTCATTGTTACAAAGGAAATCTATATTTATTTATAAATCTGAAACGACTGTGCATTTCATTATCATGGTCTATTAACTTAAAGGAATTTCGTAGAATTTTGCTTGAATCTCCGTAAAAACAGGACTAAAATTTGTTGAGACCATATAAGATCCACCTCAAATGAAAAATATACATGAACAGCTTCCAGTAGGAGATGTGGCCGAAAAATAGCTCTTTTGATGTCTTTCAAATAATTTGGAACACAGGCTGTAGTCCTAGATTGAAGTAAGTTTCACGTTTGGCGCCAATTATTATTTTTTTCTTTTTTTTGTCAGGTATCGCATAGAGAATATTGGAGTTATTGAAACACTAGAACTCCATAGAGAATGCGAAACAATCGATACATTTATCTCACATCCGTTAATCCCAAAACATCACTGCTTGTAATCCAAAATAAACGTTGTCTGTCTCCGACGAATATTCCAGTATGACTCCGGGACCTTCTTCTTTTAAATAGTGAAAACCGAATCAAATTCAGTTCAGCATTTTTTCCACCAATTCATGAAAAACAAACGGACAAAGAGGCATGTAAAAATAAGATTCCTATAACGTTATGCATAGAGATGTGTCATATGGAATCAAGAATAGTGCGGCTATGGCTAATGCTATCATTGTAGATGTTCCCAAAACTTTAGTGGAATATTTCCCACCAATTTGACATTTGAGTATTGTTCTATACAAGCCTCTAGAGCTAATCACGTTAATGTCCTCTGGCAACTGCGCGGGCATCTATATATCAAAATACCTTCTGCTACAGCACAAGCAAACTTTGGAATCCACTCCCAAGAGATATATTTTCAGAAATCTTTAATCTCCAAAAATCTAAAAGCAGTATCAACAGGCATCTATAAGCATCTCGAGTGTTGTGCTAGAGACTCGCCTATTTTCAGAGCTAGTTAGGTGCCAAACTGTAGTGATTAGATGTATTATATGTTGGTTGCTCTGAAATCTTAATTACAATTTCATTTGCACTATAGCCTACCAATAGAAAAGTCAAAATTCATTGTGAAACGTCGCCCAATGTAAGGTCATACAGATAAATTCAATCAATATGACACTTAAATAGCCTCTGTGACTTCTGTTGATGTAAACTGGAGCCCAACATAGTCTTGTTCAGATGAAGAATCATACAAAATGGATAGCTGTGCGGTTAGGCTAATTTGACTAGAAGTTCTTTACGTTAGGCGCGGTTGTGCTTAGGTAAGTGACTTGAGTAAAATCTCACTTCAAATTGTTGGCAGTATTCCTCCATAATTGTGCTGCAGTCAACCAATAGCTAAAAGCTAAAAGCCTTTTATAACAGTCTAAATCACCATTGCAACTGTCCTCCATGACTCTTACAATTTCTACAAATTGGCGCCCCACGTAAGGTCTGACTCATATGACGTACCATAGAAATTCATAGCTGTGGCTAGCACTACATATGTCACACTTAATCAATACGTACACATAGTGACTCTTATAATTACTATAAACTGGCGCCCAACGTAAGGTCGTACAGAAAATTTAAATGAAATCTGATTGAATTCACATCCTAATCGTGATCCTTCCTTAAAAAGCTATAAATTTTTTCAATACTTCATTTCCAGTTCCAAGTGTTGGAAAATAAATCAGAAAATTTTCCAAAATGTCCCTCCCATTCAGAGCTAATATACAAGGACTTCAAGTATCCTATTCCTAAGCACACACCTATGTATATTCTCAAATCAATATGCGCCTCAGCAGTTTGAGTGCAAAAATTAAATTTTATCCCGTTTTTCTCTCTCTCTATATGTGTTTCAATCACTTTTATCCTTCAACACACACGCGTACATACAATTTTCCATTTGAACTAACAGCAAAACGCACATATAGAGCACAACAAAAAAAAGATTACTTAAACTAAACTCTCTTAGATCTCAATTACTACGTGATGTGAATATTGAATAATTTTCTAGCTGCATATATTCGCAACATGCCTTCACTTTGCCCGCTCGTTGAGCGTAACCATATATCCTTCTGTTGCTATTCTTGTTAAAATGTTGTTATTCATGTGTTGATTCTCTAGTTTATTATATGTGCAGATGTAATTAACATGCACTCTGTAGTGTACGTGTTGAGTTTGCTTGTGTATGCTTAGAATGTGGTCCAGATACAATTTGATCTTAGATACAAACTGAATGTAAAAAAAAAAAAACTTTTAAAAATGCATACAAAATATCGCACGAACGATTCCCAATTTAATGGGTGCACAAAGAGCTCTGAAAAGGATATCCTTGGAACGTATATAGTACATATACTTGTATATTTTTATTTTTTTAAGTTTGCATGAGTTTGGTGCAATTGAATCTGACAGAGTGGAAAACCAAAAGGAAATAAATGTTTTGTCGGAATAGTAACGTTAAGGATTTCTATCAGTAGTTTCATGACACCCTGTACCTTGTCTGAAATACACATAAACTACCTGCAAAAATTTAGATATTAAAAGCCCTGCAAAGGAACTTTGTAAAAAAAAAAAAAAAAAACAAACTCATCAGTGTACCCACCCGCACCCTTAAGCATTTTTTCAATTAAGGCATCGCCCGCATATTTCTCTCTCACACTCGGACGAGCCACAAAAATATTTTATTTTTTTTTATTTAACCACTATGCGTATCTGTAGGTGTGTACCAAGGTTCAAAGTTCTCATTCCATTATTAGCACCGGCATTTTTTTCGAGACTTGGGTCCGGTATTTTTTTTTTTTTGAATAGGTCTGAGGTGAAACAAAAATTTGCATATAAATGAAGGCATTCAAATGCGGCTTTGGTCGTCGGCGGTAGTCATCGTTGTGTTGTTGTTGTTTTTGGCATAAAAATAATATCCTCATCCAAGTGGAAGGCATACATATACACGGTGGTAGAAGAAGATGAACAAAGGCCCTTCTTGGTTCCAGTTTTTTTTTTTTTTTTTTAGGTAAAAAGGTCTGTTTGGGGATGAAATAGGTGGTGCTGGTGATAGTTGTCCACGTTTGGCTGTGGTGAATTCATTAACTAATTTTTTTTTTTTTTTTAACTTCAAGGGAATTAAAAACGAAGAAGACATAGAATAAAAGGGTTCACCTTGTGACTTCTGAGTGAAGGAGAGGATTTTCGTGTGACGTTTATAGTTTTGAACTTTAGCATGTTTAAGCATTTGGCGCCGGAAGTTTTTGCGGTGGTAAGTTTTATTTTCGTGTCTGGAAGTGTTTAAGCTAATAAATGAGGAGGAGGAGAAAAGGTTGAGAAGAATTTAATTGTTTTAGGTTTTTTGGGGAGTTAATTTAATTTAATTTATAAGGTGTTAAGAAATTAAGAGGTTAAGGCTTAAAAGGGGTCACAAAGTTGAAAGATACGAGTATAGCTGTTTTATATACTGAAAAATATTGTCATTCTGATAGTGAGTCAGTTTAAGACTTGAGCATTAAGTCTATTCACTTTGTGATGTAATGCGCCTAGAAGTGTTTCATGTTGGGCGCTAGTTTCTTATAACAATTTATTATTCTCAATGTGTTTTAACTTTATTATGATTAAACTAACGAGACTAAATATAATTTTAAGATGCTGTTGGTTTAATATAGACCCAAGACTCGTTAAACGTTAGGCACGTTAAATCAGTTCCTGATTACAATGGAGTCACGTTGGGCGCCAAATTTGTTTTACTTTTCTAGAGGAAACGTTTCGAATTTTGCTCTACTGTTTGGTAATTCAAACTTCATAGTCATTAAAAAGTTTAATGCTGCATTGAAAAGTAAGTTCTTAGACCACGAAAAAATCACACCAAAAACGAAAATATAAATATTTAACCCGATGTACCTACCACTTTTGATGCACGGATGTGAAAACTGTACGCTCACAGAAAGGTAAGAAAAACAAATACAAGCTATGCAGATGAAATACCTCAGAAGAGTTCTAGGAGTCAGGAGAATCGACAAGAAAAGGAACGAAGACATTAGAAATGAATTGCATGTCAAATTGTCTAAATTAATCCTCGTAGACAAGAAACTGAGATGGTTTGGACACTTAGTGCATATGGAAGAGAAGAAACTTTGGGAAGCACGACCAGAAGGAAAAAAAACAAAAGAGGAAGACCCAGATCCCAGAAGAACCATTCTAAAATAAGCAAAGCATAAATCAAGAGGCAGGACATAGTGGATTTCATGAGGAAAAAAAAGGAGGGAATTACGGATGTCATCTAGACACCTTAAGGATAAAAGAGAACCGGATTATGTATGAAAAGTCTAAACTAAAACCCTTCAATAGCATTCATTGAACATTAAGCCGCGTATGTCGAGCAAAAGGAATACACGATTTTCGTACCTCGATAAAACCATTTGTTTCTGTGCAATACATTTGAAGACCTCTTGCCTCACGTGGGGCGCCACATTTTATTTTCTATAAAAAATTAGTTTATGACGCATGTTGCACTAGGCTAAGTTACGGGTACCATCAACAATTATTTTTGCTTTAGATTCAAATCAATTAATACATCAGGGTTCACCAGAAAGCATTTCGACAGAATTTCTAAATGTGTAACATTTTTCTGTTGGTTGCAGGACTTTTTTGTGATTTTAAAAAATATTTTCAAAGCGATGAATAGCTTATGAAAAATATTTACAATTCGTCCAAAGGGAACAGATACATTGTGTTTATTTTAACTGGATGGGTGAAGCCTTTACAATCCTCCTTACATTAACACATTCAGATTTGTATATCAGTTGCTACTGGAAAGGATTCTAACAGAAATTCAAACTCTCATTTCAAAATCCGTACATATAATTACAAATTGGACATCAACCTGAGAATAAGTTCACTTTTGGAAATATAAAATGCAGCTACATATTTTGACTCTATTAAATTGGCGCCCAACGTAAGTCCGCATATTGAAAATACATTACACCTATAATAGCTGCTCCGCGTTTCAGTAAAAAGTAATTATCCATAAACGAGACGTAAAACGAGATCCAAATTCCCACTCAACGACGCCTTTCTCTTTCTCAATTCCCTTGTTATCCATCTTAATAACCTGTCAACAAATAAGAAATATTGCAACAATTTAATTGCACACAATAGACTCCTTTCAGTCCTTGCTAAGAGTGAAAAAATAAAGGAAAATAAGCTTGCAACTTAACAAACACTTGACTCAATCCTATCATGTTTCACATCGCCATTGAGGGGTTCATTGTTTGCGCGTCTCTCCACTGTGCTTCTGTCACTGTTGCATGCATATTCAATCGTTGGAAAATTGAGTGAAGCGGAAAAAAGAGAGAAAAACACTGCAAAAATTTTCCACTTCAAAACTATTGCCGAGACTGAATGGCACAATTGCAAAATGCAAAAAGGCGACAACAATGACGACGCCCATTTAACTACAGCTGGAAGGAGAGCAAATCTACCTCTTAAAAGAGAAACTTTTCCATTAATAACGATTTTCCATTAACTATCGATTGATTTTGTAACACTACACAGGAGCTGGAGGAAAAATCCTCCATCGTAGCACTTACGTCGCATTACAGCCGATTGGGTGTATGGAATGTGGCTCTAGAAGGATAAGGATGTGGGAACGTGGTGGCGCAAAACTTCATCTTGTTCGCAGTGAAAGAAAGATTTCACAACAAACACCATTTTGCATTTTGCACCTTTTGTTATGCGAAACTTTTTTTTTTATGAAGGGAAAGTATAAAATTCCGAACGACACCCACAGATACGCGTTTTCAACCCCACTGCCACAGAGAGATACTTTGTATATCGTTGAAAGTCGCAAAAGCATCATCAATACAATTTAACGTTGCTTAGCGTAAACAGTTTGGCCGGGAAGTTTCACTTTAGCGAGAAACAAGCTAACAAGGGTAAAGACGGAGGAAGGGAGAATCCTAAAAGTTTATGCTTTTCATCATTAAAAGTTTTCATTTTTTTTCTTAAGGTGACAGCAGCGGTATGAGGGATGAAAAAAAAGGGACGAAGAATTCTACCAAGGGAATCTGCTGCTGTCGATTCGTTCAAACCCGACAGATGGCATGTAAATTCAATTGGAAAAAAGAATTCAAAATGTTAACGAAGAAAGATTCCCAAAAAAGATCCTTAAAAAAAAAAAAACAGAAAAAAAAGGATCTCCTCCGGTAGGATGCATTTTGTCCCTATTCTCACCACAAGCAGGAGTAATATGTGTGCCGTGCATGATGGATAAATACGAGTATGTTGGAAAACCCACTCCGAGTTTTTTAGAGAAAAAAACAAGGATAACACGAGCGCCCACTGAACGGCAAGGAAAGAAGTAGCTGGCATTGGCTAACAACATGTTGCCAACTTTATCTACATACTACATAAAGACTGCACGGAATGTTTTACCTGTTGCAAAATACAGTTGCAAGCATGCGAATTCCTTTTTTTTTTTGCTCATCCCTCATTCCAAGCTAAGGATATAGACCTACAGCTACTATTCTATAAGCTACAGTACTGACGATGATGCACACAGGCGGCATGGCATGGGTAATGGCAGTCGTTGCTCTGGCATAACCATGGAGATGGATGTGCGCGCATTCAAAATGAGTTTCATACCCCTCCCAACGGTCCCGTGTGCATTGTTGCAGTTTGGGAGTTTGAGAGAATGAAGAAAAATAGAAAAAAAAAAGTAGGAAAAAAGGACGAACTATATGTGCATAGATAGTTAGTAGTTGTTGTATGCACTGAGTTTCAACTCCTCCTACAAGTTCTGTTCTGATATTCACTAGGATGTAGAAAAAAAAAAAATAGCATTGCAATAGGACATGCGTTCTATTTTGCAGTAACAAAAAACCGACAGAAAAAAAAAGTTGTAAGGATGCAATTCATCATGCTTGCCGGTAAGGATAATGAAACAAAAGGAATTTTTTTTTTTTCAATGGATTACTTAGTTAAAAAATGTGTTCTTTTTTTTAATACCTTACTAGGGAAGTTTAGGGCATTGACCTCATTTAATAAAATGTCCATTGGGTTTTAAGTTTATCTCTGAGTTAAGCAGAAGTTGGCTAATTGGAGCAGGGTAGGTAAGGTAAATGAAGCACGTGCAGATCTGCTAACATATTGCATGCAAAATGACACATTTTTGCATAGTTACGAGTAGGTACATAAATACTTATTTAGAACGCAGTCTAGGGCAGGGGTTTTTAACCTTTGCGAGAGTCATGTGACACATTTAATTGGTGGTTTCGATTGAAAGTGTTTTAATGAAGAACACTAAAATACATTAAGAACTTGATGGACAATGTGCAATCAGTCGACTTGGAAAAAGAACAATGACGAAGTGAATAGCAATGGATAATGATTCATCACTTTTTCCATGCCTATAATAAAGCTCGTGAAGGTCGTGTATCCTTGACTCATATATTCAGAGAGTAAGAAATAAATGTTACCATTATTCTTACCAGGGAGGACTTGAAGATGTGTAAAATCCATCACTCACTTAACTTTAGCCGTAATTCTTTAAATGTGTGTTACGTTGATGGTTCATATTCATACTATCATATGTCATCGCTCACAGATCCGTTTGGAAAGGCCGATTTTTACCAAAACGTGTACTAATAGCGACAAGAATCACTTACATCCACTATAAGTCTAAAACAGAAAAAATAATTAAGCCTCACACAGACCAAATCTGGTCATCGATCAGTTATGCCATGACAAATATCACTTATGTCTATACCCTACCCTACAGAACATATGAGTTTTGATACATAAATAATATGAAACATAGAGCAATAAAAATGATAGATCCCCAAAAGTAAAGAAAATTATTTATGTCCATCTAACCATGTCCGTCCATCCGTATGTTACCAGCTCCTGGGCTTTAAATATTGAGTTGGGAGACCCCCTGAGTGTCCAAACTCATAATTCCCAAGCTAAAAAATTGTTAACTTCTGAAAATCCCCAAACAGCACATCCCTAAATGCAAAATCCCCAAATAAAAAAATTTTCCACACGAAAAATCCCGAAATACGTTATCCATGCAATTATTATGCCACACGAAATTTTATTTAAAGCATAAAAAATTACCGCTTTCCTATTCTAGTTTTAATTAAATAAGTAGGTATAGACCACTGCTTTTTGTTGACAATACTGCAGACAACTTTCAGCAACCATACAAATGGTTGGTTTGATAAGATACTTTTTCCGTTTATCGTTTCATTTGGATTTACATACGAGTATATTGTCATGAACAAGACACATTACGTTGCCCACAATGGAAGTTAAAATATGTTGGATCTTCACGCACTCATCGTGGCTAAGTATTGAGCACTCTATGAATATCATTATTGAGCCCGAATGCAGATAAGTTCAGTTCGCGTAAAATATGAACACTCAACAACATCGCTTTCATTTATTACCCTCCGCGACGCATGCTAGAAAAGAATGACTTTATAAATCTCTTTAACTCACTTGGAGTGAGTTTTCACCTTTTGGGGTGCATCGAAAAGCAGACTACTTTACGAAGCCGGCATGTAATTTGGTGTTGACTTTCAACGGAAAAGCTAACAAATTGGCCCCGCGATACAGTAAAAACGCCTGACCTCTTAGACTTCTTTATCGCTAAAGATAATATAAAGACAATAAATAAAAGTCTAATGAAGAAAGAAGCGCCTAGATAAACTAGCAACAAAACTAACTGGGACGGCGTTAGAAAATATTATGAAGAAAATATGGTTCTCAATGTGTCGCTTAAAACAAAGTCCGAAATAGAAAACGAAGTCGGCAGATTTATTTGTCTTACAGAGTGGCATGTGGAATACCACTCCCTATATGGGGGAAGAAGTTGCAAATAGCGAAATTAGATATCCACCGAAAATAAAAGAATTGGAGAACCACTGTAATAATGTAATAATCAGGCATTGATAGAGGATTTTGGTAGTACGATTACGACACTTGACAACTTTAAAATAAAAAGTGTGTCGTTGGCTGAACTTCGCACAGGCAAAAACAGAAATATAGCAAGGTCCCTGGATATGATTTAATAACCGGACAGATCCTCAAGGGATTGCCAAAGGATGCTCTAATCAAATTGCTCTTTCTTATAAATGTTTTACTGAGACTACTATATGCTCCAAGTCGTCGAAGTAATAATAGAATCGGTACCATTACAGAGCCTTGAGGCACACCTATACAGATTCATAAGCTTAGTTCCACTTCTAGTTGATACAACTTTCACTCTTTGTGATATATTTGCAAGATATGATTTGAACCACTTGATCATAAAACCTCGAAAACCATCATTTTACAGCAGAATAAAATGGTTTACCATATCAAAAGCTTTGGTAATATCGACGAATATTTTACTATCTAAGCTTTTGATTTGCGAACAGAATTTTAACAGTGCATCCTCCGTACATTTACCTTTTTAAAATCTAAATTGAAATTAACTAAAGAAACATGTTTTATTAAGAAAGCTAGCAACCCTATTTTTCACTTTTTCAAAAACTTTGCTTATTGAAGGAAGAAGTGAAATAGGCCTGGAGTTGCATACATCATTAGCAGCATTTTTTTTTTCAAAAATTGGCGTTGTACCTCATCTGAATTGAGTCGGATCTTCGAAACTGCAGATGTCCCAGCTAATAATAGGGGAATACTCATATCATTGCAACGACTTATTTGTTTGCCGCAGTACTTTTTAACAGACTTACCGCGTGGGTTGAAAATTTAGTTGAATACTTTCTTCTAAGACCTGTTTGGAATTTATCAAGAAAATTATGTATGAATTCCAAACAGGTCTTAGAAGAAAGTATTCAACTAAATTTGTTTACTTGCAAATAACAGAGATTTATAAAAAGAAGCGCAAAAAGCAGCATTCTGCGTTTTTCGTAGATTTCCGAGCAGCTTTGATACTACTCGTATACCACACGAAACACTTATCCTACGCACTCTACGAAATCGAATTATAAACAAAAGTCATTAACGTTCTGAGGGCTATGTATGAAAATAATATGGCGTACATTTGGGATGGGATCCCATTATCTGAGGAGTTCCAAATGACAATGGGTGCAAAACAAGGACCTAAGCACATTGCTGTTTATTTTATTAATGGCATAATAAATTCGGCGCTGTTATTTAGAGATGACATGGCCCTCCTCGCAGATACTGTAGTAGGCATGCAGCTGATCATAAACTATTGCAAAACTTGAAATTTGTCTCTTAACCTAATCCATCCAAGTCGAAGGGAAAACAAATTAAAGTTGTGCGAGAATATAAGGAGTTAAGCGTTTTGATTGTATCAAACCTTAACACGAAGAAGCACTTAACATCTAAACTAGCAGAAGCAAAGAGAACAGTTGGTTGAGTTTGGGGAAGTTGCATCAGAAAATATTCCGTGTAACTGCATCTTCTGTTATTCCTTACGGAGCACAAGTATGGGGATATCGTCCTTTCGAAGAGGTTAAACAAATTCCTTCGTTACTGCACAAGGAGAGCACTTAGACTGCAGAGTAGTTTGTCCATTTACATGCTTAACTTAAAGACAAGTATAGCTCCCCTGTTCTTAGACTCTCTTAAGCATCACTTGAACTATCTACGAAGACAGACTACCCAAAATAGTTCTATCGCATTGACCAGAAAAATTTTCGTAAAAGAGTGGGAAAAGTTAGTGTCCGATTACGAATCCAATCTATCGGTTACCCCAAATGATCAGTTAGTATCTGTGAAGAAAAAGTTTAACACCCTACCACCCTAACACCGATATGATGAGCACCATTTTTAAAATAAGAGGAGAACTCTTACTTCTTAATTATATACCGAACCGCCGAATCTTTTTCAAATGGACATTTGAACAATTTTCCAAAACTGGGCATCCATGAGTAATTTGTTGCAGTTACTCAGTAACGATTTGAGGTTTATGAGCCGGTGTAGTATTTTTACAGTAACATTTACTTTGCATTGAATGTTTCTGATGTGCTATCCAAAGGTTAGCGTATTGGCGAGGTAAATACCAAGGTATTTGACAGAAATAACCCATGGAATATCACAGTTGTTGATTTTTAGGTAAGAAAAAATTGTTTGTCTTTCTGGCAAAAAAAATAGATTGCGACTTTTCAGCATTGATTTTAATTTTCCAGTGCTTATAGTACTCGAAGATGGTATTTAATGCACTTTGCAAACTAGACTCCATATAATTTGCACACCTAGCAATTTCACAATTTGGGATAGTACGAAAGTTAGATGTGTAGACATTGTAGAGAGTTGGTGCCAATACAGATCATTGAGGAACACCTGCCGGACCTAACCTTCGACCAGAGTATAGCACAGTAAAATATCGATCTGTCAAAAACCTTTGCACAAGTTTGATTAAACGCGGAGGACATTCGTAATTGATCAGTTTGATTGTGCCACATAGTGTCGTAAGTTTTTTGAAGATCGAGACGTACTAGATCAGTTGATTGCTTTGCTACCAATTTTGTTTCACATGCTTGCAAATTCCTAGAACCTGGTGAGATGAATTATAGTTTGTTCAAAGCCCAAAATTATAGTTTCCTCATCAAGAAGTAAACTTATTCCTTACAACTTTTTCGAAGATTTAGCTGCAACTGTTCAATAAACTAATTGGTCTGTAGCTACTCGTACTTGGCATATTTGGGGGCTTCCCGCATTTCAAAATTATTTCAAAATTGATCTAGACCAGGTGATTTTTGGTTCTTTAGATCGAAGATAATGTCTTCCACCTTCCAATGAGACTTTTATTGGGAGAATTCTAAGTTCTCGGTTATTGAATCTTCGGACTAAAGCATCTAATGGGGAAATTGAAGTATTTACTGATTCCTGCTGATGATTTTGATGAAAGGTGTGTGTTAAAATTTTGAGATTTCCACCTGAAACTTCAAGTTGAGCAATACTTATTTCTAAAAATTTGTGTCACATTCCCGAAGGGCATCTCTCAATCAATTAAGAAATATCATCTCAATTAGATCATTTGGAGACCTTCTGTTTTGCGAAAGTTTTCTAAATCGGTTTTTATTTGTTATTAAATGAAGTATGTAGCGGGGAAATACTATTACTCGCAAACACTGTTTAAGAGATTGTGTTCAAAAAATTGTATACTCTGGTCTATCTCCTGATAGATTTGTGGAGTAATTACGAATGTCTGACGCTAAATACGAGTAGCATTTCTATAATCTAAATATGTTTATTTTTGCAGGGCAGGAGTGCTTAGAATTCGACGTTCAACTGATGGCAGATGGCTGCATTAGGTTATTTGGTACATTTGCTATAAAAATGTTTAGAGTCGAAGGGGAGCACCTTCTAGCAGTTGGTTTGTAGGTGGGGCTGCTGGGATACAAAAGCTGCACTGGGTACCTTAACATTAATTCCTGTAAAGTATTACCCCAAGAATTTGCTTTTAAGCTTCCCCAAGAGCGATGTCTGCTTCGTAAGTCATTTTTAATACCATACTCGTAGATGTTAAGCGGGTTGGAATTTTTTCCAGGGAAATACACAGAAAAGACTTTTAGCTTTGAAGAGTTTGAAAATTTTATTTCTACACCTTGTACTGACTATACTCGTAAGTAATAGAGTATGCTTGAAGACGGTCGTTTCGGCAGGTCCATTTCTTCTTCATTATCAGAGTCAGGTAGACATTATAAGGGACTACACTACGTGACGTTATGTTTGACGGAATAGTTTTCCTCGTTTTATCGATAGAGGATATGAGATCTTCATCAGTTTTTAGAATTTTTTTTATTGATTTGTGAAACACTGGTGAAAAGAATCACTTAAGGGATATATCCTACACGGTTAAGAGCACGCGACAGACTCTAAAATTGTTTCATTAAATACACCTACTATTAGACTCTTCTTCTACTTTGGGAAATCAACAATTTCCTGTATCAGTATTTAATTCATTTTTATTTTTTCTTTCATTTCAAAAACACCTTACCCGAGGGAAATTGAAAATTAATTGGAAAGAAAATAAGGGAAAAGAAAAAAAAATAATTTATCAGCTTATAAACGAACCATTTTCCTATTCCCAATTCGAGCAATTTATACAAATATACAAATTAGCAGTGACAAGGTTGAGTGAATAATGTGCTAACCTATTTTCCGGGTTGTTTATAGTATTAGTGATAATAGTGAAATGATTAGCGAAAGGGCAAATGGAAATGTTGTTGATACTGCATTGTAATTCTTTTCTTTTTCAAGTGGGAATACAGTGCGATAAGATTGCATAGTCAGACTGTTTCATTAATTAAAAAAAAAAAAAAAAAATACACACTGAACTGGTAAATATGTACATGTAGATGGTAATTTATTCTGATAAGAATAAAATATTGATGTTCATAGAAAATAATTTTTAGGACAAAGGTGACCCTGGGGAAATATTCTGTATTGTCGTCCGTATGGACTGAGAAGTGTGAAGTATTTTGTTCTTACTCTTAGATACTCTGTTTCTTGCATTTCTGTCAAAGTTGAATGAAAAGTAAGTACTCGTAAGAATGTATTTTAGCATCACCGGATATTCATTTTAATCAATAGATACTTTATTTTACACATTACATATTATTTTCATTGATTTACTTAACACTGAAAATAGAAAACCAATTTGGACTTCAGGCATAACACTGACTCGCTTTTGTAGATATCACATTTCTAGATCTCTCTAAAGTAACGCACTTTGCCATCAGCAGCACTTTGCATAATGTCACATACGACCTACATAAGGAAATGTTAGCCCTAAAGTTATTGCTGCTTAAAAAATAACACAAGTACTCTCAAACCCATCTCCATTAACCCTTTTGAGCACTCGTGCAAGATACACTCCATCAGACTTAATATATTTCCCGCCTGAGGTGTGTTGGCCGCAATTAAAATGAATGTCTCCTTAGGACAACGAGGGATGTCCTATATACTCGTACGATAGATATACTGTGCATGTACTTTGTAATAAATGTGATTATTGCCGATTTATTTATGCATGAATTGCGACAACTACCCGCTTCTGTCGCATTCATCATGACACGGCATTACAACTCAAATCACAACCGTCACAACAATACTGGCAAATCCATTTGGCGACAAAACAGGCCTCGTCATGTACGTAGAGGGTGATGGTGGTACGCATTCAAGGAGCGTGACGACAATTCCACGGTTAAGTATTTGTGGTGCAATAACATAGTGTCCCGGTCGTAGTTTTACACCACATTGAAGGGTAAGCAAATTGACTTCAGGTATTAGGTATCATTCAAATTGGCGCTAAGGGTGACGTTATGTTAATGCTTGGAGATCCTTCATGAAAGACGGCAAGGGTGAGCTTTTTGCTAGCGGAATGCGTGCGTGAGTCACGCGGAACATAACCAGAAAATTAGAAATAATAATTTCTATTCTTATTATTCTTTCTCTCTTGGTTTTGCAACAAGGCATACTCGTACTCCCTGCTGTGAAGTGTAGGTGGTAGGAGGTGTTAGATGGCATTATTCTTAGTCAGTTGATTTTATTTTGCGCTCGTGATTACCAAAGCGGCACGAAACAAGGTGTAAGAATTAAATCTACAAGTGTTAAGTAATAATGAGCACGACATTTTTTTTTTTTATGGAATGTGTTGCGGTTACGCTTTTAGATTTTTTTCCAAAGCTACATGAAACACTTCTCTATTTTTGGAATTAAGTTTTACCTGGTATTTGACTTTTGAGTGAATGCCTTAAATTGTATACAATTAAGAAAAGAAAGGAGCAAAGATTTCATGTGTTGCGGTAATATTTCTTTTTAACTTAAACAAATGTCTCATGAGAGAAAGCATGCTTATGGGTGTTTTCATGTTTTTTTTTTTTTTTTTTTTTTTTTTTTTTTTTTTTTTTTTCATTTGGGATAGATTATATTTTTTTTTGCTATTTAAGGACACTTCACGAGGTCAATTGGCCTTAATTGGTCTTTCAACATACCAAAAGATACCGCGAAATTATGAGTTCTGTGAAAAAAAATGATAAGAATGAGAAATTTTGAGATTTTAATTTTTAACACAAAGCTTGCTTTAAACAAAGGTATGTCCCACATCACTGGAAGATAGCAGAAATTATTGTTATACCTAAACAATGTAAGCCTATATCAGAAGATACCTCATATAGGCCAATCTCACTTTTACCGGTATTATCAAAACTTTTCGAGAAACTCCTTCTTAAAAGACTAGACCAAATTATAGAGCAAAGAAAACTTATCCCCAAAGAAAACTAGACCAAGTGAAAACAAATTTGTTCTGCAATATTCTTAGACGTTGAACAGGCTTTTGATAAAATTTGGCATAAGGGTTTAGAGTATAAACTTCATTGGTACCTACCTAGAAATACTTAAATCTTATATAGCAGATAGATTCTTCAACGTACTCGGAACTTAAAGAAATACAAGTAGGTGTTCCACAGGGAAGTGTTCTAGGACCAAGACTATACTTATTATACACGAGTGATATACCGCATGCGAGTGATACAATGATAGCCACATTTGCAGACGACACTGCTCTTATATCAACAGATGGATGTGTGGCTAAAGCAACAGAAAAGCTATAAAATTCAGTTAACGAGATATGTGATTGGACGCAGCGATGGCGAATTAAACTTAATGAGTCAAAGTCCACCCATATCAATTGTACAAATAGAAAAATAACGAATGTTCCCGTGGTTATTAGTAATCAAGTAGTTCCTTACTCTAACACAGCTAAATATCTGGGTATGAATCTGGATGCTAAACTGTAATGGAAGGAACATGTTAAAAAGAAAGTAGAAGACCTAAATATTACACATAGAAAACTTAGGATATAACTCAGCCCGTTTGGACATTCTGTGGTTGTACAAAGAAAACGAATGTACAAATAATACAAACATTTCAAAATAAGGTCCTTCGGGGATCAGTGAATGTCCATGGTATATTAGAAATAGTGACTTGCATCGATATTTGCAGATTGACCTCGTAACAGATGTGATTAAAAAGTACGCAATGCGCCACAACGAGCGTTTGCAGATCCATATTAATCCTGAAATAGATGATGTCATAAATGTACGATATAATATTTGTAGGTTAAGAAGAACCAAACCCCATGAACTTTTTTGACAATTATGAGAGCTCGTATTTAATTTATAATACCTTCTCAAAACCGACTTAACGTTGAAAATAAAATCTTTTGTCGATCACTAGTTGATCGGTCATGATCAAGGAGGTGTTTTTAGTGCAGTTAGAGTCCCACACTACTTTGGGTTTCGAACCCCACTGTGTCTTTCGAGATTTTCACCTTCATTAACAAAAAAAAAAAAAAAAACACAAAGTGGATACAAAATCTTTAAAAACATTTGAAGAGAGTACGAAATTTTTGGAAATATAATTTTAGATTTCGAAATTATTGAAAATATCTTTGGAGTGCTAATATTTCGAAAACGGAGTGTCCTCCAAAAAAAAAAAACTTATTTCATTCGAAATTTGATAATTTGAAGTGGTCTGCAAGGTGAGTGCCTAATTTCTCAAATATTTTCGAAAATGGAACGGAATTTTCTTAAAATGTCCAATTTCAACTTTTGCCAGAAGCTTCAAAATCTTCTACTATAAGTACAAGTACCGAATTTTGTTTCTAAATTTTCGAAAATAGCACCGAATAATATCATAGATACATGTGCCCTAATTTTGTTTGAATTTTATATAAATTGGTTTTGAGTGCAAATATCTCGGATAAAAGTTTTTAAAACTCTGGTAAGATGGGTGCCGTATTTCGTACTGACTTTTTCAAAATATCTGACTTTCCTTTGAGTTCGTTGGAAAGTTGTGAACTTCCTGCCTTCTGACGAATGGATTTTTAAATATAATTGTCTTTTTCGTTAATCATCACAATTAGTAAAACAATATAGCGCATCCCTAAACGGGATATCGATCGGTTGCAATCTTTTTGTGCCTGGTCATTCTAGCATTCCATGAAACTGCAAAGCAGACGAATTAGCCAAAAATGGCACAAAACAGGAGCCCTCTACTATGGAATGGGAGTCCCATCTACCGATAGAAATGGTAAGATACAAATCTCTACATCTATCGACCACCTAACATCTAACTTGATCGAAAATCAGAAGAACATGAGTGAGCTACGTACGTAATCATGTCAAAAAAAAAGCTTAATAATGGTTGGTCCCCGATTCCGACATTTTCACTTAATCTTTCTCTTGAGAGGCAGTTTTTCTGACCCCATGACGCTTTCTAATTGAGGAGCTAAGAAGTAAAGTGGACAAATCAACGTTGGCACAAACTGAACAAAATGGAGTTTAACGTTTCGCACTTTGCTTTTTTTCATAACATAGGACACAAGTGTGGCTAGAAAAATTCAGGTAAACTTTCTTTACTACTTTGCATTGAGTACTTTAAACAAATAAATGTTTTGGCATAAACAGCCTGACCTACATAGCTTCTCGCATCAATTCATGATGTGCGTGTTAAATTTTTTAACACGAACGGAAAGGACCTGTATCCAATGAAAACAATTTTTAGTTGTTCTACGATTTGAACCTGAGTCTATACAAATAGTCATTGAGCCATTTTGACACTCACACTTTTTTATAATTTTATTCTACTACTAGCTTCTTTTGGAGGCCTTGCTTTCGTGGATTTTGCTATTAAAAACTGCTTTGTATCTGAAATCAGAAAATCATGAACTTTAAAACGATATCCAATTCAACCAAGTTGTGGGTAACAAAATGCTAGGCAGGAACCATCTTAGGAGCTAAAACATAACCTGGCAATTGTAGAGTAGGCAATACGAGTACTCGTAAAGAGTCATAATCTGTTACGGAATGAAATAACAAACAAATAAACAGACCAGTTTTATTTAATATGCGAATTTGTCCACTAAGCAGGATTTTGAAACAATATCAATGACAGTTGATATTTGACATTTATGAATGCTAAGCATTGACATTTGTAATTATGGAGCGGTATATAAGAGAACTACGCATTTTAATTGTTAAAGGCCATCTCTGAAATGGAAATTTAACCAACACGATTCGCTCATTACGAAATAATATCGGTTAAAAAATTATTGCAAAAATTCTATCGAACAGGATCAGTATTGAACGTGCAGGCGAAAATATCGCCGCAGTAAGTGACAGTGTTCGTTACAATTCATCAAAATCTATTCCTACAAGCTCCAAGCAGCGTATTTGAACAAAAGCTCTGCATCTGGATGCCTACAAGATCCAATTAACTTAGGAATTGAAGCCAGCACACCAGCAACAGTGTTGTGCCTTCGTTGATTGCATGTTAAAGAACCACCAAGTTGATGACGATTTTTCGAACAAAACTATCTTCAACGATGAGACTCACGTTCAACCAATTGTCGCATTTGGTATAATGAAAGCAAAAGAAGAAGGTTAGAGATTTGTGTGGGAGAACTCTGGAAAAGTGTTTGCAAGAAGAGAGGAGAGAGCAGACGCTTTGTTTATTCAATGTATGAATGATATTGATAAAATAAAACGAAATTAATTTAAGAATTTATATATTGGAGTTCGATTTTCTTTTTATTTAACAATGGATAATGAAAAAACAGAAGAAAATATAATGTTAAACTTAAACTGTATGTCGTTTAAAGATTTTGAAGAAGCAAAATTTGAATTAGAAAAAATGGATTTTCGCTGTTTATGTTTAAATATAAGATCGTTGAGAAAAAACTGGGATGTTTTTTGTGCAAGTGTGAATCCGATCATTAAGCATGTTGATGTAATTGCCTTAGTGGAAACTAATATAAAAGTAGAAGAAAATAGTTTATATTTTTTGGATGGTTTTTGTGCAGAATTTGAAAATAGAGAGAAAAGAAAAGGTGGAGGTGTAGCGATGTTTATCAAAGATCACTTGAATTATGAAAGACTAAACATTGCATGCACATCTTTTGAAAATCTGACTGTTAAGATTCTCTCTCCTTCAAAAAATAAGATTGTCAGTGGAATATACAGACCACCAAAGCACAAGAAAAACGAATTCATCGCCGAATTCGTAAAAATAGCCAACATAAAAATGCACGATGATATTATTATACTGGGTGATATAAATATAAATATGCAAGATACCACAAAAACATATGTGCACAACTATAAGGAAATGCTAGCATCGAGTGGATTATGTAATATCATTACAGTTAATACAAGAGTTGATTTGAATGTGGGAAGTGAGACACTAATTGACCAAATATTGGTGAACCTATCGGAGCGCAAAATATTCTCGGCTGTAATTGAAAGTGACATATCCGATCACTACAGTACCCTATATGGAGTTTATGATGCGGGCGCAACTGAAAGCGACCTACCGGAGCTCTCAGTAATTAGGACTAGCGAAGTAAATCAGTTGATTAGAGCAACGGATTGGGAACCCATAATGCAAAAAAATGACACTACTACGCTTTTCAACTCGCTAGCTGAAAAAATGGCCGAGATATATGAAAAATCGACAGTCATTTACAAAAAGAAAGCCCGTCGTAGAAATACCGCATGGATTACCAGGGACATAATTGAGAGTTGCAAAGATAGAGACAGACTTTATCGTAGATGGAAAAGCAACCGAAACAACTTAACATACGAGGCCGAGTACAAGATATTACGTAACCAAGTGAACAAAAAAATATCGAGGAGTAAGGATCAGTACTATAGAGATAAATTCGAACAAAGTAAATGTGATCCTAAAAAAACATGGGGGCTAATCAACGAGGTACTGGGAAGAAGAAAACCGTCATTGGATGCAACTATTGTGAAGAACTTTTCATCCGACGTAGATATGGTTGTGTTAGCTGAGAATTTTGGATACTTTTTTTCACGTCAAGCAACATCCATCATTCATGCATGCAACTCAGTAGTAGCAAATCATCAAAGCCCAACTGTGAGGAACTCTATCTACTTGGGAGAAACTGACTCTATGGAGGTATTAAACTTATTAAGTCGGCTAAACGTCCAAAAAGCGTCAGGAGCAGATGGTATCAGAGCGATTGACCTCAAAACAAATGCCGAAATCTTTGCTCCTATCATCACCAAGCTCATCAATGTAAGTCTCGAAACCTCGACAATACCAAAAAAGCTCAAAGAGGCACTTGTTAGACCAATTTACAAGGGAGGAGCCAAGAAAAAGATAGCAAACTATCGTCCGATAGCAATATTGCCAGTCATAGAGAAGGTATTGGAGCAAATAGTATCTGATCGTATATGGAATTTTGTTGAGAAGCACAATCTGATATGCAAAAACCAATACGGATTCCAGAAGGGAAAATGCACAAACAAACTCCTTGGTGATTTTTCGAACCTTGTAAACAGCAGCCTTGCTGAAAAACACCATGCTCTTGTCTTATTTATTGACTTCAGCAAAGCATTTGACACCCTTGATCACAACAAGTTAATCAATGCCCTAAAAGGATTGGGATTACTAGGAAAACTGATGGAGTGGTTAAGGGACTATCTGACAGAGAGGACCTTTCGTGTCAAAATCAACAACTGCTGTAGCACCGAATATGGAGTCCAGTATGGGGTTCCGCAAGGATCCAAACTCGGCCCGCTACTCTTCATACTGTACACAAATAGAATGCTGAAATGCCTGAAAAAGAGTGTTCCATTCGCATACGCAGACGACACCGCAATAATTGTATGTCACAAGGACATAAACGAGGCAACGAGGATGATGCAGAACGAGTTCGACGAAACAGGGAAGTGGTGCAATGACAATGGACTTGTGTTGAATGCATTAAAAACAAAAGTTATGCACATCCGCAGTCCTCAATACTCGGCAGCAGAAATCAGGCTTAAAACATTTACTTGCGCCAACCAGGTTAACCGTGAAGATATTGAAGTAGTGACTACTTATAAATACCTAGGAGTCACTGTTGACAACCACTTCCTCTGGGAGCCACACATCAACGATCTGAGGAGCAAGCTAAGAGGGTCCCTATTTGCGTTAGCTTGCCTGCAGAACAAATCAACAGCTTGCGTGCAAAAGCAGGTATACCATGCTCTTATTGAGTCCAGGCTAAGATACGGCATACTAGCCTGGGGAGGTGCTGCGCAGACACATATTGATAAGCTGCAAAGTATTCAAGATCGGGCGCTTAAACTCATATCGACAAGAAGCACACAAACAACAGCAAGCAGAGTGAGGGTCCTAAGTGTAAACCAGATCTTCAAAAAGACGGCGGCGTTAGAGTATTATGATGATCAACGCTTCCGAATACAAATCAATCATGCCTTTAACACCAGAAGAAGAGCGGAAGGAATGTACCAACTACCACACTTCTACAAAGCATACGGCAGGAGACAACTAATGTACACAATTCCTAATGTATTAAACAGCCTTCCACAGTGCCTAAAAAATATCATTGATGTCAAACAGAGGAAAAGAAAATTAAAACAGTATTTTTTAGAAGATATTAGGTAAATATCAATTCCCACCATTCCAAAAATAATATAAATAGTACTTGAAATTAAAAAAAATAAAAATAAAAATTTGTGTCAATTTAAAGTAACATACTATCATATATGTATTTAAATAATCATATTTAATTCAATTGCTCATTTTGATGACTAGAAGCAATTTTCTAAACACAATCTCCTGCAGATAAGCCATGTGGCTTCGCAAGTCTGTATCAAATTGTAATAACAAAAATTAGAACAAATAAAACATTGAAATTGAAAATCCATGGGCCATTCACGAACAACCAATGCGGATTTTGAATCGGCGACATAATTGGGCCGAGCTTCTTTAAAAATTCTCGTGGTGCTATTGTAACAGTCAATGGTGTACGTAATCGAGACTTGGTAACAAATTGTTTTTAGCACCAATAAGACGATATTGGTATGGAAAATATATAGTTTCAACAGGAAAGCAAAACTTGCCACACAGCGCGAGAAACAATGCAGTTATTGAACACAGAGTTGCGACCAAAATTGACCACCAAGACTGTGCGATATCACGCCGTTGGATTTTTTCTTTGTAGCTACGAGTAGGTATATTCCAATGACCCTCAAACGACCCTCAGCTTAAGAACGAGATTCAACGCGTTATTTATGAACTATGCTGAAAATTAATGGAAATTGTCATTAAAAGGGCGAAAGTCTGCAAGGCCAGCCGTGACGCACTTTTGGCCGTTTTTCATTTTTCATGTTTAATTTGTCTCAACATTATTTTGACAAAAATAATTAGAAGTTTATCAGAAACCAATGTGTCTTATTTCGAATTTAAATTGTAGCCGCAAATTGAATAACCCTCAGCTATATAAAATTAAACAGGAGATCACTGCCTTGAAAGTAGTATCCAATTCGACCCGATTAAACTTGTGAGCACCGTAAGCACCTCTAAGGGAGCTATGGACTGAACGCAATAGTGGCACTTCTAAGTGAATTACATATCTTATATGTGGGCAAAAATATGTTACAATCTATTGAGGCGTTTAAAAACTGTAATGGAAAAAACATTCAGACAGAGAAATATTCAAAAGATTTATTTATATGATTCTTATATCGGAGATTAACTCTAAATTAAATTAAATCATTAATAAAATAAATAGGTAGCCCTATGAACGATTCTTATTTATTTTTTATGAAAATCAGTTACTTATATAATTTATATTAATTTTTTTTTTTAATTACTTTAACTATGATAGTAATACAAATATAATATGTAAGTAATATTTTTGTATATACATTAATAATAAAAAAAAAAAAAATAAATAAAACAATACTGTTTTTAACGTCTTGGGTGTAGCTTTTGAGAGAATTTTTCTTTGTACGCAATTTCATGTATAATTAAAATTATGGCATGGTAATCGCATAATTAAATATGAGTGTGGCATATGCCTTAAATGGGTAATCAACAAATGGCGTTTATGTTTAAATTTAAACTTAAAGGCAGTTTCATTTAAAAAGAAATTACGCTTACAAATCACCAATTGCTTCCAATTTGTACAAAAAGTTTTAACACAAATTGGACGTCCAGATTTCTGTGATTTTATGACATAGGTAAGTATATGATAATTAAAATATACAATGGTAAGATAATATGAGATGGGTACACCTTTGGATACTATGTACTTTTTTAGACGTCAGATGTGTGTAAGATAAGGTAGATCTTTCACGACCATTGTAATGCATGTAGATACAAACATTTTTAAAATGAGGAAACTAATTGTATTTAATAAGCGTTGCGATGCTTAGTGACAATTTTGGATAGTAGGTAATAAAGTACGCAATATAAACTATCGAGTCCACAGAAATACAAAAAATATTAACTGTCACACATTTATATATAATATTTTATACAAATTCACAATAAAAATTAAGTTTTGTCATTTCGGAAATTTACACCTTTAAGCAATTTGTATGCGCTTCTGGTAAGCATCATAAAATAAATAATATTATATATATATATAAAAAAAAAACAGATACATAGTTCATGTGGAAAAAGAGATATTAAATGTCTCTCAGAAAATTTTTGTGGTAAATAAGTTTCTACCTACAATTTATACGATTTAATTTAAATCTAAAGTGACCCACATTTTCAGTGATTTAATGGTTCAGTAGGACAACACTTTAGTTTTTCGTTGCAAATGATTTCATATTTATAGGTTTGTACATGAATTTCTAGGAAATTTAACTTTGAATAATGTTATTCTTCTTTCTGTTGAATAATTTTAACCATGTAATAGAAATTTCAGTTCATAATAATATCTTGAGTCAACGAATTTATGATCTCTTTCAAACTACTAACATTTAAGTGGTATATGGTAAAAAGTCATGACTATTTATAGGTATACTTAAAGCGAACAGTTTAGATTTAACTACTTTAATATGAAATTGTTGACCGAAAATTTGCATTTCTATGACACAAGTGATAGATGACCTACATATATACTTGAAATCATTGGTAATATTTAAGAAATTGTATAAACTAAATTTTTTACATAAGCTTCTCGAAAATAGAGATGAATTTTGGTTGTAAATTAAAATATAAACAAAATAAATAAATAAAAAAAAATACGAAAATAAATTAATTCAACTGATGCAGACAAAATGTCTTAAAAAATTTCTGTAAGTAGTCTAGTAATTTATTTATTGACAAAGTTGGGAATATACAAATTGTCAGATTGTGCGGAAAATGCATTGGCATTTTTTAAATTGGGGTAAGATTTAAATCAGCTACATATTATTTTGCAAAAGTAATAAATATTTTAATGTAGAAAATGCAAATTGGATTTTTAGATAATAATACATATCGCTCAGAAGAATTTTGAGTTATTAGTACGGCAAATATGTTAATAAAGTGCACTTTCATCTGGTTGAGTGAAGTATTGTCAAATTCAGCACTTGAGAGCAGTAACGACACATTTCCATATTTGTATGGAACCTTAAATGCGTCTTCTGAATTAAATGGCGATATGTAGGTGTAGTAATAAATTAAAACTGAACAATTGTCTTTATGGTCTTAGCATAATGGTTACGATAGAGTAGATTACACTGAAAAAAAGTTGAATTTGTATCGAATGTTAGGCTCGTATGGAACTAGGTCATCTCCAGAGACATTTATATTCAACACAAAAAAAAATATCCTATAGATCTATAGACTGTCAATTTTTTTTTAGTTTGCCTAGGCATATGCACTTTTTAAACCCAATGAAAATATGTACATACTCGTACTATATGGAAATGAAATACGTCATATTTTTAAGACGTTTGGTTCTCAGAAAAATAACCTACTGATGGTAATAACAACAAAGATTTTACGTCAGAGAGCAGGTACATAAGCTATTATATTTCTAAGTAGAAACTTTCTGACATGGCGTAATTAAATTTTTAATTAATTTAGATATTTATTTTTAATAAAATTACGAAACTTTTTAGTGAATATACCTTTTGGATGCAATGTAATGGTGACGATGAAATAAAAGAAATAGAATCACTAAATGTATTATAAAAAGGAAGAGATTTTCTGCCTTAAAATTTCCAACAATTTTGGAGCAGATTTTCGACATTCGATTGGCAGGTAGACAGATTAGTAGGAACCTAATTTTGTTTCCTTTTCAATGAATCTACGTACTCCGAAGATACGAGATATTTACTATGATAGAAAGTTTGAGATAATTGACAAAACACATTCATCTATATTAAAATGTAGGGGTAGACCATATTTTCATCAGCAGCTGAAACGTAAGGAGACCATGCGATCAGCAAAGGTTTTCAATGGAATATCTTTAGCTCACTTGTGGATGCACATACTATTTAAAATTAATAAAGCTTTTGGTAAATAAATAAAAAAAAAAATACATCTCATGAAGCCACTGATTTGTTATACTACATGTACGAGTAGGTCTTGTTAACTGATTGAGATTACAACTTATACCCAAGTTGATATCACCTTTTAACAAAAAATCAACTTAGCTTCCTATGCAAATTTATTTTCTAAGTGTAAACTATAACCATTAATATAAAATACAAACGGAACTCTCTATCTGCATCTCTAAGTCAAATTTTTTTTTTTTTAACCAAAATATTAACAAACGAGATAATCCCTCTAAACAACCTGGCACTGTCAAACTTTTGCAAAGACTTCCAGACACCCCATCGAAAATACAAAATTCAAATAGATTCATCTCATCATCATCCCCTTTCAAAAAAAATAACGTAGAGCAAAAAAAAAAAAATTACACACACACACCCACCCAAACAACTATGACGATTTCGCCAAATGATTAATTGCTTAAAGTACTACGAAACGCAAGATACCATATCTACTCGTATACGAGTATCTACATATCTATCAGTGTATAGAATAGAAAAATTTTATGCATGTTGTATGTACTCACAGTAACTTGTTGAGCAAACTCAACCTTCGGTTGGCCGACAAATTCAATAATATGAACCATATGGAATGATTTTTCTATAACTTTTGTTTATAACAAAAAAAAAAAAAAATACTAATTCAAATTCGATTAGAAGAGAAGAAAAATCAAAGTAAAGATGCTTTTCTTTTTTTTTTTTTTCTTGGAATATCTTTTAGATATATCTACCGTATGGTATTTTCACAATTATCACTTTTTTTCTTCTTCAAAACAAAAGATACGACTTTTGGTATCTTGAATAAATTTTTATTCTTGCTATCACAATTGATCACTGATTTTTTTTTTTATACACTTTCCATTGGAATTGAAATTTTTGTTACAATTTTTTTTTTTATTTAATGTACATCACTATGCAGAACCACTTGATGCACTTGTCACAAAGAATAAAATACTCTTATTCTGGAGTGATGATGTTTATCACGAAAATATTTACGAACAACAAATTTTTCCGCGGGCAAAACTTGTAAGAAAAACAAAAATTATTAAACAATTCCGTCTCGATTTCAATTGAAAGAATAATAATACAAGTAGATTACTAGTACCGCAATATGTTCGTTAAATAAAATCAGAATTAGTGTTAGGAAATTAAATTCGCAAAAGAATAAAAAATCACATAAACAGGACAACAAGAAACAAATAATATAAATTGATATACACAACAGGATGTTAATGGTTGACGGAAGTGAAATTTGCAAAGAATGGACGAGAGTGTGTTAAAAATATTTTATTTTCTATTTTCTATTTTCCTTTTTTTTTTTGTAAATTTTACTTTTTTTTTTGTTGAAATATCGAAATATTTTTTCTGACTTAACTACACAAAACTCAATATCATACTAAAAGGACGGACGAACAACGAATCATATCCGAATATTCAATAAGATACTAGGATACCCAGTCAGAAAAGCTGTGTTGGGCTCTACACTGCGCGATGTCAATGTGGTGTGTAGAGGAGTATATTCCATTCAGTGTATGTGTAATTTGTTGTTGTTGATGTTGTTGTTGTTATTGATGATTTTTTATTATTATTTTTTTTTTTTTGGTTCGTTCGTTTTGAGAGGAAAACGTGGAAATTGTCGAATCACACTACCACTATTGTATTTTGAGGAGGGAAAACTCAACATATACATTGGTGTATGTGAGAATTTTCTCCACTCTCTGTGTGTTGTTGTTGAATGGGTTCCATGGGACTCCTCAGCCACCCCCTGAAAATTGTGGTGGATTTGTTAATACAAATGCAATGGGGAGCATATACGGATACACCACTACGAAGGCGATTGGGAAAATTGTCCCTTACGCAAGTCAGTGGAGCAAAATAAAACCAAGAAGAAGAGGAATTTCATGATAAGGGGTGGAAAATGTGATTCAACCCCCGTGTGTTCGTTTTCATCCATCGTCGTCGTACGCCCACTCTCGGGCTTGCTATCTCTTTGGGTGAAGTAATATTGAGAAAATTGAAAAAAAGTGCCAACTTTGACAGGGAAAATGAGAAAAATAAGAAAACCGAAAAAAATACTCTTTCCAGCGGGGATAAAATACGCAACAATTTTTTCGACTATTTCAGTGAAACAATTGATGAAAGGACGACCCAGGGGGCGGCGGAGGAAGGGAGGTTCGCTAGACATGGAAGTCATAAAATCGTCGGGGAAATTGCTCTCTCAGAAAAAAGGAAAGAAGAGGACATGCTTCTTTTTTTTCTGAAGGAAAAGTGTGTCAATTAGAATCCTGATAAGTGACTCTAAAATTAGGAAAACATTCAATGGAAAAAGTGAGAGCACATTTGACAGTCGCCGAAGGCGTGGGTATTGTTTGTATACGTTGGTGCTGTTTCTTTAGATTAAAGGTCAGTTTTCAAATTTGAGACCTTATGGTATCTAATTGCTAATTCATTTTTGATTGGAACGCATATGGTAAGCATATAATGGGTGTCATCAGAGTAGGTAAGTACATTGAGTTGCATCAATTTAAAAAAAATATATGTATGTAGCCGGGATATTCTAGATTTATTCGTGCAAATACCATCAAATGTTCAAACTATAGGATAATTTGAGGTACGGTGGAATATGAGAGAAAGATAAGGTAAATAACAGATCGTTAGTGAAATCCCCAGGCATACAAAATCCCACTGCTAAAGTCAAACTTTTGCAGGAGTCACCTGCTAAACCAAAAGAAGACACAGATCAGATTGAGGAAAAACAGAGGGAATTATTTCTTATTAGAATAATAGTTCTCAGCTTGTTTTTTTTTTTTTTTTTTTTTTTTTTCTTCTAAATGGCCAAAACCAAAATCCCCAAATTAAAGTAAACCACAACTTTTGAAGGACCCGTAAAGAAAATTTTGCATGCATGTTAGGTACATGCGTACAGAGAACAGGAGATCCTCTAAATGCTCAAAACCAAAATCCTCAACTAAAAAAAATCCCCAATTTTTGAAAAGTCCACGAGCGGAAAATCCCCAAACACAAAATTCTCTCAAACAATTGGGCATTTGTAAAATATGTACCAAATTGCTAAAAAAGAAACAAAAAAAAAAAAAAAAATACATAAAAAAAAGCGCAGACAGACCATTTGAGGGTTGGGGGATTTTTAGACGTAAAGCGTTTATTTTTTTTCTTAAAAAAAGAAGAAATAAGTTCCAAGAAAAATGCAAGTATGTACAAGTTTCGTAGCACTAAAATTTACCCCTTTGCTTTTTTTCCGACTAACGGATTCACAACTTTTATTTTTATGAGCTGTGGCGCCGTCCTGTTCGCACCTTCCTGTTGGAACCAAAAGTTGTCCATGGCGTTATCAGTCAGAACTGATATCAAAAAATCCTTTATCACTGTCCGATAACGCTCTCTCTACAAAGAACGGCGACGACTCGATGTTGTCGGTGATCGGCCTGTACAGCCTCAATGATCCCATCAGACTGCCTCGGACGACGTCGGCCTAGATGACTGGCATTACCAAGCTTGTCGGTGGCGATAAATTTTTGGTGTAAACGCCTGATGGTGTGGTCTAAAGGCGATTCCCTCCATATTTTGCACGAAACGCATATTTTGAATGTAAAACTGCACGATAACAGCGCGTCGTGGTGGCGTGTTCCATGGCACAAAATCGCTTGGACTGACGCTTCGAACGCTGGCTGTCATAAGAGGATCTGAAAACAGATTTCAAAGTTACAGGGTTGCCAGATGCCGAAGGTTTAAATGGCTCACCCTCTACAAGCAGAACTTATAAGCGAGAATGAGGAGAAAATTCAATCAGAAAATTTGAATTGCCATGCAGAAAGCTATGGAATGAATTCTCCCGCGGTACTGAGAATGTGAATAAATCAGCATGACTTAAGAAAGTTGTAAACAAAAAATCAGTTGATAGCACAGGTTCCCTTACCCACTGTCAAACCAGTCCTACTGAGCTTTTAAAGGTGCTCAACAATCTTCAGAGAAAGGAAGTGAGAGGCTGTTATATTGATTCTTTGCAGATTGTAGGTTTCTGGGATACTGAAGCAGACAAATAGGGGCTGTAGAGCACACGGTTACCTACGTATAGGTATACATTTTGAGCAGGGTGAGATTGGAGTAGAAAACTACAAAATTTGTAATATTCAGCACTCACCGACAGGTACATATATATTCAGAAAACAACGAAGAACTTGTCCTTACGCCTCAGAAATAGGGTTCTGATAATTCTCATTGACAAAATATGGCTTATTCTACACTCATGTCATCTTTCATATGATTTACACTTATACACTTTCGTGTTCTCTTATATTATAATTAGGCAACTGAAAACTGCAAATGGGCAACAAGAAATATTATTTCGATCTACTCTCACACTGAAGCAACTAGCAACGAGCAATTCTGCTAATGCGAACATATGAACATATGCACACTCAACTTAAACAAATTTAATATTGAAGGAGAGAAAATGCTTGTGCATAGCATACACCAAATAATTCACAGGATTTTCTGTGCAAATATGACCAACTGCTGAATTATTGCTCTAATTCTAATAAAGTGATACGATATCGCTCTCCGATATGTTTATTTATTTGCCATTTGCCTGCAACCTATACTGCTAAAAAATCGGAGAAAATCAATATAAGGCTAAAATATTATTCATAAATACAATACCTATAAGGTCTATAGAAAAATACAATAGATAGATAAACCGAAAACCGTTCTTCAATTTCATATCCCGATCAACATGATTATCCAGAACAAGTAACTCAATCAATCAATGAATCATCATCGAGAAACAAAAACAAATTTAAGTGGAAAGTAATCACTTTCTTTCTCTCGAATTTCCTTCATTCCTTTTGGTAGTAAACTCACCTCACAAATTGAGAAAAGATACGAAAAATGTCAAAAAAAAAAAAACAAGTCCATCCACCCTTGCACGCATCGAACGCACTTTTAGGGGAAAAATGAGTAAAAATGAGAAATAGACTAACGCACCAAGCAAGGGACCAAAGTTTTCTATTTGAACTTTTTTTTTTTTTGACTGTTTGTCGTCTTCTCTATGGTGAGTAAGCCAACGCAATTTATGTATCTATTATGTTTATATCTATAGATTTATATTTATATTTATATTTTATCCTGCAATCTGTTGATGATGGCATACAATTGTCATTTGGATTTGGTTATTTGGGTTAGATACTTTTGCGGTGATATTATTAAATGGACGCCGGTTATTATTATTTTTTTTTTGTTTTGTTTTGGTTTTGTTTTGAGGAGGTTTTTGTTTTGCAATATTTTGCGATGGCTTTAATAAACTTTAGTTTAAGGGTGAGCAAGATATTGTCTTTATTATGTAATACTGTTGGGACGCATGCATGATAGGGTTTTGATTGTGGGTTTGGAATATGTACCTATATTAGTAAAGCTAACCTTTTTATACTTAAAATAATAAACAAAAGTGTAGCTTCTCAAAAAAACTGACAGCAAATGCACAAGTGGAACTGAATTATGTGCGATAATCATTGTACCTGCTGTAGGTACCTACAATCCTCAAGCATTGTTTTTTATAATACAACACAATTTGAGAAACGTTTAGGTAACAGAATTTGTCAATATCCATCTGATTGTAATACTAAATGAGTCTTACTTCAATTTTAAGAGACACATAAGGACCATTCTGTGTGTTTAATTAAAGTTTATAAGGAGATTAGCCTACATTGCGATGAAGGTGAAGCAGGAAACTCGTCGAAGACAGAAACTGTAATTTTGAACATAAATAATCATACAAGATCTCATCAGTAGATCCACCGATTTCAAATCTCAGTTATGCGAAACACTTAAACCCAAAACTCGGAAGGATACTAAAAAAAGTCCCTGTCGCACTGTCCTCCTGTAAGAAAGCGTTCAATCCATACAATACACTGTGTATGCATGGTCATCGGCTTGAGGATTATCCCTACCGCAGCATTAAACTCGATGCTACACAATCTTCCACTAGATATTTACGGAGAACCCTAAGCAATCACATCATTATTGCCACGGAAACAATCTTACTAATAGGTCCAGCAAAGATTTAGCACAGCTTATTTAATATCCAATCAGGCAGTCGACACACATATATAGTAAGCTAGGTATACCTCTAAAGACCACGAAATTGAGTAGCTCCAAACTGCAACAGATGCAGAAGGCAAAACTATCTGGATTCTAAAGAGCACTGATCTACCGGCATAGACAAAAAGGATTAAGAAAAAAACTCTGGCTTACTAGGATCATATCAGTCGATATCCTCGGCAAGAACAAGGATTCTGGGAGATTTTCTATCTCAGGGAATTTACAGATAAAGTCGATGTTGTCGATGATTGCAATATGTGGTGGAATACTGAATTCAGAATTGAAATATTTGCCATTAATCAGTAATATTCGATATTTAAGGATATATAACTATCTATCAACTTATCTACATATTTAAAACTTGATTACAGCTCAGAATGTTCACTGGCAATGAAATAAAATGGCTCAGGACTAGCTTTCTAGAGCTTAAACTATATGCTGACAGAAAAGGTAATATGAGCCTTGACGCTGCCTTTAGTTTTTGCCTGCTATTGCACAGAATTATGGACCAAATGAGTTTAAGTTTGGTGAAAGATGGGAACTTGTAAATGAATCAAGAAACGCTCAGTTTTAAGAAACAGAACCCATGGCCAGTGGGTGTAAGCTAATCTTGGAACCATTTCGATTTCTGGATTAATTTTCCAATTTTTTTGATCGAAAATTATTGTCAAGAATCTGCTTTCTTACTGAGGATATTGCAGTTGAACTACATAGCAGGTGGAAAGTTGTTTTCGTTATTGATGGAAATTCCTAGGTTTGTAGCATGAATTCTCTCATTAACCTGTTGCAGTGGTAGTGAAGAGATTTTGTATCTTGCCGTATATGTCAGTATATAGGAAACCCCTATCATAGTCGTCAAACCTACAGAATTCGACACGGACCTGTGCAATCGAATATGGAAAGCATAGACTGTCAGTCGTTGCTTCAGGAATATATTGCGAGTGGTCTGCCTTTGGAAAATCATCATGAAAAGATTCACGCTTCAACAACGCTTACTTGCCGTGAAAATTTATTTCCAAAATTAGTGTTCTGTTTGCCGAACTTATAGAACGCTTCGTCCAGTTTTTGGTAAGCATAATCGCCCGTCCGAGCAAGATATCTGTTGAACCATCGATAAATTGAAATCCACGTATACGTGGATAAACAGAATTGCCGCATTTGGAGTGAGCAGAATCTTGAATGGGTTATTGAAACTCCATAACATCCTGAAAAATGAACAGTTTGGTGAGGTTTACATGGTGGCATCATCGATCCTTATTTTTTTTCAAAAACGAGACCGGAGTTCGTTTTACGATCAAAGGAGATCATTACCGGATCATGCTCAACGAATATTTCATGGATGATATTGATCCGGGCGAGATGTGGTTTCAACAGCCCTATAGCAATTCAAACCATCGATTTATTGAAATCACAATTTGGTGAGAAGGTGATTCCGCTAAATGAACCTGTCCATTGGCCTCTAAGATCATGCGATTGGACATTTCTCGATTATTTTTTTTTTTGGGCCACCTGAAGGCATTGGTTTATGCGGATTAACCAGTAACTATTGACCATTTGGAAGCCAATATTTACTCGATTTACTCGAAAAAGTGGTCAAAAATTGGACTGACAGGATGACCTTTGTATGACGTAGTCGAGGTGGTCATATGCCCGAAATTGTATTCAAACATTAAATTGATTTTTGTGTGTTTACGTTAATATTGGTGGGGTACCTTTATAGGTATATATGCGGATGATTGCAGAACCATATCATCTCGTGCCGACACTCTCACACTGCAAGATGATTTGAACCGATTTTCAGCCTTGTGCCATAGTAATTTGTTAGAGCTCAACGTTAGTAAGTACCAAGCTATTACAAATTCTCTTAAGCGTATCCCACCATCCCCCATAGTCTATTCCATTAGTGGTGAGCCTATACCCTCTGTCTCTTCACTGCGCGATTTGGGTGTTATCTCTTTTATAAGGAACTCAACCTCCATTCTCATATTGATGACATTATCAACAGAGCTAACTCTGCGCTCGGTTTCATTAAACGATGGTCTAAGGAATTCTCAGGCCCCTCCTTGGGTATCCTTGCCGGGTATGGTCACCGTACTATGAAATCCATATCTTGCGAATCTAAGCTGTCCACCGTATCCGCTTTTCCTTACGTGGTCTTGCTTGGACTGATAGTTACAATTTACCCTCATAAACGTCGCGAAGTTGCTGACATCGTACTTATTCATTAGTTATTAGCGTTGATTTCCCCGCGCTGCTGCATATGATTTCTTTCAACACCAATCCACGTAACCTCAGGTCCTCACTCTCTTCCATCTTATTCCTCACCGCACCAGCAGAGCATCCCTGAGAAACGCCCATCATTCTAAAGGAATTCCTAATCCCGACCGAAAAACTGTGCATTTTTAGTTTAGTTATTTTTAGTTTTAAGGTTAGCTTTATGTTGTTGCTTGTGTTAAGCTTAAATAAATAAATAAATAAATAAATATAAACAATACAGAGAACCTTAAAGTTATCTTGTTAAACCAACACTTGTACCTGTTATACGGGAGAGCACTTTAGAAGCTTTTGCGCAGGGTGTTTCCTCAGGAAGTCGTTGAATGGCGTTTGCATCGATGTTTGTACTAATGACAACCTTCGAACGCAGTAAAATGTCTAGGTATCCTAAAATGGTGCAAGATCGAACCCCAACATATGAGGCGCATCCCGAGTGGTAAGCTCGTATATGGTTCCATTTACAAATGGAAAACATTGTATTAAAGAAAGAGAAATATAGTGAAGAGCCTTCAATGGCACCTTTATTCATTTCGAGCTATCCTTAAGTCCATCTTCGGATATACTGTGAACTACAGAGATTTTTTCATCATCCGAATGCATGTGGTATGCATTGCTATACTACACTCAGCTTTTTTTCTTATAATTGAATGCAACCGACAAGTGTTTGGGGCCAATGTGTCCCATTGGTACTTCTACTTTCCGCCTTTTAACTTTCCTCCTACTTGAGAAATGTCCTCAACATCGTAAGGGTAGTCAATATGACTTATGTGTCGAGGATTTTAAAAAAGACTCATCCTTTCCATCGTTCTCAAAGAAGTTGGTATAAAACGGTCGAAGAATAGTCTTGACAATTGTTAGGGAAGAGCTGAATGGAGTTGAGATACATCAAGAATTATAGATTCCTCTTTATTACTTACTTGTCACGTTAAAAGGATTAAACCACTCGTAGCAACTGAATTAATATGGCCCCACTATCAATTGACGACATTTTCATGAGAAAAATTATCGGAAAGAAAATCGACTGTCGATGTATTTGTTAACGATCTCTTATTGCCAAAGCAAACAAATCGTTAATTGCACACTTTCGTAAATGTATTCATGGTTGACTGTGAGATATTAAAAAGTTTGAAACGTTTCTATTTATACGCAAAGTTTTGCCACAAATTGCCTTTTTAAAAACTCGTCGAGCATAGATATTTGAACCATATAACCAGACATTAGTGAAGACATTAAAACAAGTTGACTAAAGTTACAGCCAACGTGCCAACCTTCAAGAGCCAATTCCTAATTCTAGCCGGTTTATTCACACCAATCAAGGACATCTTCTCGTACTTACTGTCTTCAGTGTAAACATCCAAGCCTCATTAAAAACGCATAAAAAAAAAACTTCGCCGTCATGTAAAAGATATCTTACCTCATCCCGCTAACACTAAATCTACACATTCCTCATACATTTTACGTTACGTCAATTTTTATGTTTCTGTTTTCAACATAATTCCCCCCCGCCCGAAAAATTCATGTCTACATTGCCTAATTTTCCCAAATGAGAATCAATAAAATTTCATTCTGTCTATGATAAAAAAAAAAAAATTCTCAAAATTGTTGGAATTGCATTTTTATAGTATTTTTTCCTTCTTTTTTCGAAAAAAAACACAAAAAAAAACACCAAAAAAACAAAAATAATAATAATTTTGCCACAACCACTTGAACACAAACGTACAACGGAAAATTGTGTTCTCTCTGTGAAAGTGTGTGAGGAAAAACTATAAAATCTCGTTCAGTTCTCCAAAATCATGGAGAAAGTCAAAGCAAGCAAAAATGAACTTCAACAATACTCGTATAGGTAGTTGTATCCCCAATGTTGTTGTTGTGGTAAAAATCATTGGGGCGGTACCACCATAGAGATTGTGTTGAAAATTCACTCGCCTTATGCTTCTCATATTTTGCTTTATCCTTATTCGTTGAAAATCACCAACACTTTCTACCAAAACTTTGCTGGTGAATTTCCCTGAAAAATTTTCCAATTTACATTCCAAATTCATTTGGGGTAAAATTTTGAAAATCATTCCAATAAATTCATTCAGTACTTTCCCCATGATTTTCCACTTCACGATATGTGCTGACATTCGAGTTTCTCCAGTTTTCTAATTTTCTGGAGAAATTCACCACTCAACATTCACAAACACACTGAAACATTAGATATCAACACTTGTTTCTTTGGTTTTACATTCGCTGGTGGAGTCAAATTTTGCAAAGGCACATATTTTTTTTTTGTTTTGTTTTTGTTGCCCTTCACCATCGATCACAATTTGGGGTGAGAAAATGATTGACGTGGCTTGAGATACAAAAATTCAGAAAATAAAAAAAAGTGTACCTCAACTACATATAATTATTATAACAGCAGTTCGTTGTAATTGTTCTAGGTTTGTTTATATCTTGGTTTTTTTTTTTTTTTTTGGTTCGTGTTCTTTTTTTATTCTCTTTTGTTTACATAATCCGCATGCTGCTTCTGCTAAGATGCCGAAACAGAAGATTTCGAGAATAGAGAAGCGAAAAACCCATTTCAATTAGAGCGGATTTGTTATTATGTACGAGAATCTATTTTTAGGCAGCATCCAACAATATGTTTGGGTCTGTCGAAATCTAAACATTTAATCCATTGAATTCAGTGGAATGATGCATCAGATACAGATACCGGGAGAGAGTGAATAAACTAGAAAGATAAAGGATGTGAAGGGGGATGCTACAAGGTAATTGAACCGGATTACCGTGTTTGAAATTGGGATCAAGATTTCAAATCGGATAAGGTGACTGGAGAATGTTTTCTGGATGACCTAATATAGGATTAACGCGTGGTACTTGTTCACATGTGCGAGAAATATTTATAAACAAGTGTTTTGGAGAAAGTATCTGTTTTGATATTGTACTCGTATGGGTATTTCTTTTCTTTTTATTTAGATTTTGCAAAGATGACAGTAATTCGGAGGAGCTATGTGTATGTATTGTGAATGGAAACATAAAGAAAGGAAAATGGGAGACGCACTTAAAATCAGTGGTTGCGCACAACATTATATTGGTTTATAACTTAATAATTTGCATCAAGGATAAAGTGGGCTAAGAATTTCTTACTCGAATGATGATCAATTAGCGACGATCATCGGGTACCATACCCACTGCGTCAGCCTCGAAAATGCCTCAGAAATCAGTGGATAGCGGGGGGAATAAAACGTCTATAAATAAACTTGTTACTGTTATCCGTGGGCTAGGCGGTTAACATTAAAAAAAAAAAAAAAAAAAAAATTCCAAAATAAAGTACAACATTTTAAAAGATTTCAAAAAATTTTCCGAAAATATTGTGATAAAAATTCTGTACCCGCCTTGAAGAATCCCCTAGAAAACCTAGAATTTTGTGTTTTAATAATTTTTTCGTAGGATGTATTGTATTTTTCTCGAAACATTCGCACTCAAAAACGATTTCCAATAACTTCGATTAGTAGTACGACATTTTAGATATGCCCCTACAAGGAGAGAATCTTATAGTTCATTTCAAAACCTTTAACTCCTATAGAAATAATATTTTTCATACGATGCACCGTTTACGAGATATTCCCACTAAAAAACGACTTCCATTAACTTCTAGATAAAGTCGGACTTTTTTGGAAAAATGCTTAGCTACATTTTCGAAAACCAAACATTATTCTGCATCCGTTTGCGAGATATTCGCACTGAAAAAAAGACTTTGTGGGTAAAGCAGGATACTTTAGAAGATTGTCCAGCTTCACTTTTCGAAAATTTTGACAAATTCGGTATCCATCTTGTAGAGAATTTCTAAGCCTAAAATTCCACACAAATTATTTTTTTTTCTTAGGACGCAATTCCTCATTTCATTAACTGCAATCCAAAGATTTCCAGTACCTTTAAATGTAAACTCACAAAAATCGAATTTCGTTACGACAACGAAAGATCTGTTCACACACTGCTTGTGATCAATTCCTTTCCATATAAAAGCAATACATGTTGGCAAACACACACGCACTCCATGTTAACAAACGCTTGCGCGACACTTATTCTATGACCCCTGACGCAATGACACCAGAACCTTGGTTGTTGAGCAAATTTAAAGTCGACTTTCCTTGCGTTCATGACTGACTTCGACCAGAAAGGAATTGTGGCCGAATCTTGACGGATGACTCCAAAACCAGTCAGGGTCTATGTCTGTTTTCCAAACGGAGACTAATGCAATCCTAATGGCTATGAATTATGTTGAAAGGAATAGGTGGAAGGGTAGGAGTATTTGCATCTGTAGTGACAGTCAGGCTGCGCTTAGGGCCTTGCTCAACCCTTTAACCACTTCCAAGGTAATTGTAGAATGCAAGAACTCTCTGAATTCGGTCGCAAGGCTGAAATCTGTTATCCTTGTCTGGGTCTCCGGGCTACAATGGAATCATGGGAAATGAGATCTCCGATAAGATTGCAAGGCAAGGCTCAGAGGATATTTTCTCAGGACTCGAACCTGCGTCCTCGGTCAAGGCCTCTATTGGATTTCTTATGAATATGATTGTGTGTGACACAGTTCTTCAGAATGCTGGCAGACTAAACGAATGCTCCCATTTCCCTGTATGAATTTCGGGACATCCCTCAGCAGAAAAGACTGCAGATAACTTATCGGCGTTCTCACGGGCACTTTGCTTTTGCTAAACACATCAGTGTGGTAGGCTTAAGTGATACAACAGTCTGCGATACTTGTGACGAGGGCAATGACACTGTGATTGTCCTGCTTTTGCTGGTATCAGGTGGAAGATTCACCACGCTGATATGGTGAGTTCTGATACTGTACGAGCAAGCTCCTCATCACTGAATCGTCTACTCGATTTTCTCCGGAAGATGAGGAAACTCTATTAAAATGGGTAAAATAGGGTATGTTTCTTGGCAGTACAATGGATCAGTGAGTCTGAGTGAGTGGATCAGTGAGTCAGTGAGTCTCCAATGTAGCGTTTCCGACCCAACAGCACGTGCCATTCTACTCATTTCAAACAGTTAGCGGAAGGATTTTTTCGCGATTTTCTTTCATAATCTTCGAATATTTTTTCTGCAATTATGTTGGTAAAAAGAGATGTTGTCAACATTTTGTAAATAATAACAAATGTATCGTAGAAGAGTGTTTCAAACATATTTAGAATTTGGAAATGCCCAAAATCAATTTGTTGTAGAGCAGATATAGACGATGAAAAACTAACACCGCCTACGATAACGAATGCTTAAGTGAAGTTTTCCCTATTTTCAACCGTTTTCGGGAAAAATAAGATGAACAAAAAAAATCACTCTACATGTAGATACGTTTACGAGTATAGATATCCGTGAATGGATGATTGTTACATCAGCCATCGGCCAACGTAGACCAACAATCGGGTCCAGTGCCCTTAGTAGAATAACCTGAATAGAGACTGCTATATTAGAAAAAAAAAAACAGATAACGATATTAATAACAGGAGGTCTTTCAGCTCAGAGAATCAATTCCTGAGAACTGTTAAATTCTATATTACAAAGGAGGATAAATAAATGCTGTAGTGGTGGACGCTCCGCTTGAACACCCATAGCCCAGAGACGACTAGTGAATCAATACGTCTACTTACCAAAAATTGGAAATTGTGTATGCATATGCGTATTCCACTGGACCTATACTCGATTTTTCTTACTTTAAAGCGTTGATTGGAATTGCCTTCATTAAAAATGTCTCCGTTATTTCATTGCCCTGAAAGCCTTGCTGTCATGCCATTGATCCTACCGACGACTACTGTCTTCTTTAATCACAATTATAGCTTAAATAATGGATATGATCTCGGCTTGAAAATATACTGCAATTAATTTCAATCTTAAAGAAATAGTTCATTCCTGGAACTTCGGAAAAAGTCGAACTCTGGTATACTAGTAGCGACTTGTAGGTTTGTCCAAATATTTCAGTAGAACCCCACTGTCAAAGACTAGTGAGGGAGCAGATTGTCGATTAGAAGTATAAGCGTAGGGTGCAGATGACGCACAGTTTGAGAATAAGTGCGATCTTAGATATTTCACTTTTTATTCGGCCTTATGAATTCTGTTACTTTGATGAGGGCTGCCCTTGAACTTGTCTATTATTATAGGTTGCGGTCTTTAAATTTAGATAAAATCTCGAAATTTTTAAGCTAAGTCGTAGGAAACTACCGCAGAAGTTGCTGGTGATCTTAAATGTCCTTGAAGATCTTCTATTCTTTCTATATACGGACCCAGCTTGAGTTTTTTAGGGTTCCGGTACTTACAGGATAACAAAAAGTAGGAAAGCAAACCTTATAGTTAGAGTTAATTATCTGTCCTGCACAGCCTCATAACTTTTAAATGAAATTTTAAATTTAGACCGGCGATGAGTTTTGCTAATCCACAGATTGTATCGATGTAAAATTTTGGAATATTGAAAAAAATAGTAAAGTTTTGGATGTCAGAGTGAAAGTTTAACTTTTTTTTTGTATATATTTATACAATGTGAATACTAAATAAACTCAGCCTTAAGTAAGATGAAAAACGGAAAAACCGTACAACCCGAAAAAATACCCTTAGGGGTTTTAAACAGTTTGGAGGTAAATGTATCGAATGATTGGCAGTACTTCTTAACAAAATCGTGCAAAATTCCATTATCATGCCGAAACAGTTATCTGGTTCCGTTCTTTAAAAATAAAGGTGCCGTTAGATGCTACTCCAATTATCGAGACATAAAGCATGATGCACGTATCAGAAGCTTTACCAAGGTAACTGAGAATCAATTTGGTTTCGTGTGAAGCAAATCAACAACAGATGCCAACCACACTCTTCGGACACTCATTGAAAAATACCGCCATAATAAGAAAAATCCGCACGGTATTTTCATTGATCTTGAGAAGGCATTTGACCAAGAAGCTAGGAAACTAGACTGGCAGTCACTAAGATCCCAATAAGTGCTAGAGAATCTATTTAAACTAGTGCAAGACTCATACCACCAAGTCACAACACAAGCTATATCCATCTGCGGAAATTCAGGGTTCAATGAAGATTGGGATTGAAAGTGTCAAATAGTCAGACAGATTAAATATCTTGGTTTGCTCGTCAGCATTGATGGTTTAATCGATTGCTAAGTATCACATAGGATTCAATGGGGTTGACAAAGCTGGGGTAGTATATCCAGCATTCTCTGTGATATAAAAATTTAGCTTCCTCTTAAGGCAAAAATATGTAAATCAGTTATTAGATCGGCTCTAATATGTATGCATATGTTTCCAAATGTTGGGCGGCTCCCAGAAAAACAAGAATAGAGGCTACATGTGTCAGAAATACGTATGCTAAGGCGGGCCTCAGGAGTATCAAAGTTTGATAAAGTCGAAAACAAATATGTAAGAGGAAGCTGCAAAGATGGGTCAATCGCAGAAAAACTTCAAGAAAATCTACTTTGCTGGTACGGGCACATAATGCGACGACCTGAAGATCATACCGTCAAGAAAACACTATAAATGCCAACAGGAGAGAGAGGACCAGGAAGATCACCAAAAACATGGAGCAGAACAATAGCCAATGTCATGCTACAGAGAAACGTAGATAACCAAATAACCCAGAAGAAGAGAAACTGGCGCTTACGATCGAGGAGAGTCGACCCCAGATAGGGAAATGGCGAGGACAAAGGTACAAATAATTTTACTTCATATTTTTTCGAGAAAAATTCAAAAAACTTAAACTCCACCTAAGCATAAAGGTTTGAGATTTTTAAAAGATTAACCTAATATTTGTAGGAAAATTTTAAATATCGGAGAAGAACCGAAGATATTCAAGGACTGTAAAGGTCATTCAAAAATGTATTTCTTCATTCCTTACAATTTTGTTCCTAAGAGCTTAGGTATACCTTATCCAGATATCTTGCATACTACTTCGCAAGTGTTTTCCAAGCTAAATTACTAGCAATTCTTAATTCTTTTCAATTCCTTGGTAAACATCCAGCGTCTATATATACGAGTATACTGACAGCCAGGCAGCCAGTAAGGCTTTCGTTTCGGTAACCAGGTTGTAGGGACATATCTAGAAGAAAACGGGTGAACCGATGCAAGGATCGGCACTATCTCTTCCGAAAAGGGTTTACACTTCACTGGGAGTAGTCAAGGGAAAGGCTCATCAAAAGTCTGACAGGTTCGATAATTGCATCATATTCAGGAGAATATGGTTCACATACGAACAAAAGAGGAAATTTTGAATTGCTCAGCAGTACCGCAAAAATATTGCCCGGATTGTGGCGTCTTGTACGGGTCACTGCGTTATAGATTTTTAACACACACTGCCAGTATGTAAATGAGGAAGAACCCCCAATAGAGGTTCTTGACATGCTACTCATTTTGAAGTCAAAGGGCTGGATTTAAGGCAAATAGCTACTCGTTTCTAAGAAACACTTCTTGGGTCTCAGATACATCAGCCTGTAACCGCCACTTCTACCTATCAGTTCCTCAGAATGGCACAACAATATCGACTATTTATATAAAAATTATATTTGTCCCATCTGCATTGACGTAGGTACAAGGAGGAAAGATTCAAACACTAACTTTAAACGTGCCCATAGACAAGGACTGTTCGTAATTTTTGATTACTTGCGCTTTTAGCATAAGTGAATCGTGGCTAGGATCGTGCTGCTTGCACAAGAACGACTTTAGTTTCTTCTCTCTTTCTGTTTCCATTTTCCTTTCAAAATTGTCACACTGTTCAGTAACATATAGCACAAAAACAAAACTTCTACAATACTAACACTCACTAAGTGCAAAACCTTTTGAACATCCCCTTTCCGTGATTACCTGCCTGTTAACTAAAATAACGTGACATATATCCCCAGCTCAAAGTTAACCATTACAGTTCTAAACTTGGATCTATTCGAAAATTATCTCTGCCATTCTCCTTCCATCAATACGAGTAGTGCTGAGATTTCATAGAACCTAATACATTTAGCACATCGCTTCTAATTACTATTGTCCACATAAAACAACTTTATTTGGTCTCTCCTCCCTGCGCGTCATTGCAAAGAAAAAGGACAACTTTTCGGAAACTACAATAAATAAAATTAATTTCTATCATCCTGTTATGTTCGTTTCACTCCACGAGAGAAAAGTGCAGGAAAAAAAGAGAAAAGAAAATCATGCGAACCGGAAAACTTTTTAATGTCATATCCTTAGCATACTGCATGTATTTTGAGCTCTACTACTACTATACGAGTACAACTACGGCGCCATTCCAAGCTTCGAGTTGCCATTGTTCTCGCTGCCGTAATACCCGAAGCCGAACGTTTGAAATTATAATTTTAATGAACTTTCCTCGGAGCATTGTACAACATGAAATTTAATTATATCGCCGGGTTAATGCCGTGGCCAAAGGGGACGACTAGGGTAAATGTGGGTGGACTATACATATGTACGTGTTGAGTAGATATGCAGAGATACTCGTAGTTTAAAAGTACCTCCCGCTGGGTTATGGATGTGACATTCTAATGCACCATCGAATATTACTTTTCAAAAACAACCTTCACTGTAACGGAACGCAATAATAGATACGAACGAGGACATCGCGTTACACAAACATACATAGCTATAAGCAGAATAAGCATTGTCCTAGTTTCTTTCAATTGAAACTGGATGTTGTTTGAATTCTAGTGGGATTACCTTCAATTGGCAAGGGGTCACTGACTATCGTTTGACTTAAAGAATTCAAAATTTTACATTTCATACTCGGAATGGTCATACACCGCTTCTGGTTTTATTATTGGCTCTGGATAAGATTCAAATCGAATGTAGGTGGAGATTTCGCAGGGGATAAAGTCACATATTTATATTCGTTTGTCCAAAAAATAAGGAATACCACAAAAGGGAGAAGAAGGAAGATGTGCAAGAGTCAAAGCAATATCCTGTGGCACTATATCACCTTCGATGAAATTTATTTCTACTTAAGCTGTTTTTCTTCATTATGCCAGAGATACTCGTACTCGTATATCTTGATTTTGTAGACAGTATCCATTGTTTGTGGGCGACTTGTTGTCATCGTGTATAGTCGGTTGGATAATGGTTAGATAGAAGTGAGGGAGGAGAGAAATGAGTACGTTTTCGCATCTTTTTAGATCTGGATGATGTCAATGATGGAGGGTGATATACTTTCCTTTTACGAAATGAATGCATTAAAGTTATTGCTAATGCAGTGTAGATAAAAAACAAAGCCATTAGATCGAGAATCACAAATAAATTTTGTGCGAAGCAGTTCTGGGTGTAGAGTGTCTTCAAATTGACAGGTTGTTTGACAGCTTGATTACCGATTCACACATTAACGAAAGACCCTGACAAAGTAGTATCAACCACACTGCTATGGGTAATTCTACTGCATCCCTTAGCCATAATTTTGTTAACAATACAAGTTTTCATCTAACATTTCTATATTAATATAAATATATGAGGTATGTACCCCAGTCGTACAGGTTGTAGCCGTGTAACTCAAGAATGGCTGAATGAAATCCCATGACGTTTGCTTTATTGATTAGGATAATTCTCAAGGCATATTTGTGGATAGCTAAACATCTCATTTTGTTGTTCAACTATAATACATTTACAACGCACGTTCAAAATGACCTATCTGATTTCAATGTAATCTTTTTATCAATTAGATTGTTTATTAATGATTCGTGGAGGCTATGTTCTGTCCTTCATTTCATAACCATAAATCAATTTGTACGGAACGGGCGGAGCTGGCTCCCCAGCTATGAATTAACAAAATTTAATCAAGCACTCAAGCGAAGTCTATAGAGGAGGCTAAAACTTTCGTACGTAATTTTTGTGTGCCTAGTAAGAAATTGTTTTTTGTCTGATTAGAGTAAGCAGACAAAAAAAAAAAAAAAAGACTCAAGACAGTTTTGAAGATAATTTTTGTACGGTGTACAAATTCAGAGAAATATGAAGCAAAAATATGGTCGGCTTGTGATTCGCACACAGCGTAACTTTTGAATAGCCAGATTTGTACTCAAAAAAATTGGCAACTATCGAGATACAAAACATAATGAGCGCTTTGTCAAAGTATTAATTCCTTCTCAATTTTGAAAAATGTATCGCGAATTTCAAAACCTAAAAATTTTGTCATAATCATTTTTCTCGTATGATGCACCATTTTCGAGATATTCGCACTAAAAACCGAGTCCCAGTATTACCTGCGGGTTAAAACCGAATATTTTGGAAGTCTGTATACTTACAGTTCGCGAGAATTTCGAAAAAATTGGCATCCATCTTGTAGAAAATTTCAAAACCTACAATTTAGATTAAAATATTTTATTTCGAATGACTAACCGTTTTTGAGATATATGCACTCAAACATGATTCCCACAATTACTTTCGGGGTGAAGTTCAACACTTTCAAAAACTGTGTACTATGTACTTACAGTTCTCGAGAATTTCGAAAGATTTAACATCTATCTTTTGGGGAATTTCAGAACCTAAAATTTAGGTCAAAATAATTTTTTTTCGAACGACGTACCGTTTTTGAGATATTCGTACTCAAACACGATTTCCACCATTAGCTTCAGGGTTAAATCGGACATTTTGAACGACCGTGTACGGTTTTCGAAAATCAAAAAAACCATCCAACTTTTAGGGAATTTCAAAATCAAAAATGTTGCTGGTATTAATTTTTTTTCGGACGACGCACCGTTTTCGACATACTATCACTCAAATATTTTCACCATTAATCTCGGGGTCAAGTACAGATTTCGAGAGTCTCCAAAGATTTAGCATACATCTTCTAGGGAATTTCAAAATCTTAAATTTTAGTTCTACAAATTTGTTCCCACTAATGAAAATCCCGGGAAATGAGAAACCCTGATGTTGGTATTGTCGAAAACGACAGGTCAGGATTAGGATGGTTTGAGCGCTCTAAAAGTTAAAAGAAAGTACACGGTCAGTGTGTGAAATGTAGTCTCGTCAATCGATTGCAACAGACGCCATCGTCAATAGGGGTGATTGTTAGGCATTCATGCATACAACTTCGATAGCATTAAAGTTTCTCATTTTCAAGCGAATTCTTGCTATCGTGATAACTTCTCAAGATGACACTCGATAACCATTTGTATAAACTTCATTCCTTCATGTGAAAATCGATTGGATTAAGATGTCCGAGGGACATTTTGCATAACCACACATTTTATTCCTTCATTTGAGTACCATAAATAAAAAAGTCCTTAGCCATTGTCCACACTTCATTCCCCTAAATACAAATAATACTTTATTTTCACACCACTTCATATCGATGACATCAAGCCGAACTGGAAAAACTACTGGCACCGCAGGACATTCACACACGCCCCATATATCATCGTATTGTTGCCACTTTTATTAACATAACCCTTTCGTCTGCATATGCAATACTCCTTCGATAGTCCGAAGTGAATGAATTATTTTCCATGTGGACTGGGTTTCGGAATATTTTGACAAAGAATGTGTTGAAAGGATTAGGGATATACGTTTTCAAAATGTAACCAGTAGCAGCAGCAGTTCGTCTCATAGACCATGTTGCCCTATCCCATTCATCTATCATGGGAATGATATCTCCTGCAAGAGTGGTATTATCATCTTTGGATTGAAGTTATCCTAGTAACAAAACTATGCAGAGTTTGCCGGTAGTACTCGGCGGCACAGAAAATGATAACCTTTCCCCCCGGGGGCAAGATTGTGATACATTATTTTGAAACGCATATGATGTCTTTTATTTTTATTCATCTCTACTCTACTTGGTCTTCCATGGTAGGCACCTAGGTTATTGTTGTCATTATTGTCCATATAGAGTTGAGCTGATGGAATATCTTATTCGTAAGATATGTACATGCTTGGCAGTAGGAGCAATAACATGTGTGCACAGGGTCCATCGTATTACATGGAAATGAACTTTACATTGGGACAAAATGTTCTTTTTTCTTCATTTAGAACCAAGAGTTCTGTGGGTGTTTTTTTTTTTTTTTTTTTTTCTGGAGTGTATTTGAGTTGTAGAATAAAACTTGTGTCCCAAAAATAAATCATATTTTCAATCTGGAAAATGTAATTCTATTTGAATTGAAAAATATCCTTCGAAGAAGAGGGATACACTTTCCTCTAAATACCCCCCGTAAACGTAAATTTTCCGACTGTTTGTGAATGTTCTTAAGTAGACGACGACGAACAGAGAGTTGATGGGGTTTGGTGGTGAGTGGAGGGTATACCTACGCATGTGACCGAGGGGTCGTAGACAGGGGGGGATGAAATCATTTTTCCATGGAAATCTATCATTGAATTTGACCAGCAGGATTGTAAATACAAAAAAAAAAAAACATAAAAAAAGAATACTTACTTCTGGCAAGGAGAAAAGAAATCTCGATTTAAAGGAAAAATAAATACGAAAAAGAAAAAGAATAAATATTAGAAGATGAACGGGGATGAGGTCGTTTAAATGAAAACACATCAGACCTGAAAAGGACATGGATACGCTTCCGATATCCATTTGTGTTCAATCTTTAAATATTTGATTAATATCAAAGCGAAAAATATGTTTTTTTTTCTTATGAAATTCCTTGCTATTTTATTACTTTTTGCTGGTTTAGCAAAATAGCAATAAATGTTTGTGGAAGGGACGGCAGACGGGGAGGGAACAATAACAATAAATATGCCAAGGAGACTGGGTTGAAGAGATCTACCACGGTGAAGCTATCAGAGAGATTTAAATTGGAAGCGCGTTGGTTGAGGAACATATAAATGGAATTTATGCTTTTATTACTTATTTTGGGATTAAACTTATTTTTGATAGCCAGCTATGCATTAGTTAAGGCAGGCAGGTAGCAAATTTAATACTTTTATGGGGAAGATGATCAGAAATTCTACATTTTAATGGCTTAAATGTATCACTTCTTGTAAATGGTTTAAGATTGGATTTACAACTGTGTCTCTGAGGCTCCTAAGTAGGTGTGATTTTTTTCCATATATTTCACTAAAAAGTTAACCCAACTCTATATATCATACTTCAATTATACACACCATCCCCTTCTATTAAAGAATTTACCCTGGTGCCATTTCTTCATATAGAGGGTGCTTTCAACAACGTTGAAACCAATTCGATTATCAATGGGTTAGCATATGCGAATCCGTATGTTGAATTGAGGAGCACATGCTCAGAACTATAGTAATAAATGCTTCTTTTGGGAGCAGCTCTATCAAGAAACAAGCACAACGGGGAATCCCTCAGGGTGGCGAACTTTCCCCTTTGCTCTGGAATCTTGTTTTTTTAATGAATCCCTTTTGGAAATAGAGAACACTGGATGCAAGCTTGTTGCTTACGCGGACTATGTAGCTATCTAGACACTTGCCAAAGTTATGCAATTAGCCTTAAATAAGTTATTCAACTGGACAAATAGCTGCAGTTTCAGTGTTAATCCCACCAAGACTGAGCTGGTCTTTTTCACTAGGAATTACAAAATTCCCTGCTTCACGTTCCCACACTGGGAGTCTCTACTCTTAGTCTCTCAAACAGCGCTAGCTATTTGGGATTAAATTTAGAATGGAAGCTCCACTGGAGAGAAAACGTTAACAAACGTGTCAAAAAAGCAAACGTTGGGCCTACAGCCCCATATAATGAACTGGCTATATAAGTCGGTAGTAAGGCCGATTCTGTTGTACAGTATAATGGTGAGGTGGATCGATTTGGAGAGGAATTCCAATTTAAAATTAATGGAAAAAGCTAAACGAGTGGATGCACTGAGAACCTCTCCAACAGCGGTACTTAAAACCATGCTTTACCGACAGACATCGTCGGTAAACAAATGCTACCAGCTCAGCAATTCGACTGAGAAACTCTCGACAATGTAATGCGCAAAACACTAGCCATTCCAACATACTTATGATGCATCGTCATCTCCCCAAGGTCACTGACCGCTTGCCTACCAAAACTAATTTCAACTTAGGCACGCTACGCGGCGCGATGTGCTTTACAACAGATCGCTGTAAATTTTTACGGAAGGGTCCAAAACCCAGTACGGACGCTTCATCACTTCACTCTACTGCAATCGGACTTGTGTACTCAGCGGCGGAATACTGCACTCCGGTGTGGATGAACAGTCCGCATATCACAAAAATAGATGTACAGCTCAACAACACAATGCGCCTCATATCTGAAGCTCTAAGATCTATACCAACATATTATATTGGCTTCCTGTACTAAACCATATAAGACCACCGAGAGCATGCAAAATTGCTGAAAAACTTTCTATTTCCAATACACGATGATATCCCCACCCTAAGTCAACCCATGAGATTTAAGTCATGAAAACCACCCATAATCACAGTAATCTCGACTGGATTCGACGCCAATAATGCATGCCTAAAATAGTAGTCCATGCCAATCGAAAACCCCAAGACGCCCTCGCTGGCTTCAACTTACCACGTAATTCATGGGTACGACTTAACCGCATTCGCTCCAACTGCGACATTTATGCTAACACGCTACATAAGTGGAACATTTCAAGTTCACCAAACTGCGATAATAGAGCTGAGAGACAAACAGTAAGGCACTTCGTTGCAGAATGTAAATGTACCCTGGAGATATTTTCGACTTCGTAGAAGTAGCACCTAGCATCTTTAATCAAATAGATGTAATATTCTCGTGAATAAATAAATAAATCCATCAGAGCATATTTTACAGACAAGTTGGTGTGATCTCGATGCCAGATTATCCTTAGCTTTTGAATACTTAAGCAGCTTGGCTTTCAACAACTTGAAGGAACACGGTTCAGCCACCTTTCTGACGAACTGGGCATATACAATGCTAAGCAGCAGAATTATTAACTACAGTTTAGGGGACAGTGCGGTTAAGAAATCAGTTAAGCGAGGAACACAATATGTGCAAAAGGTGCTCTATCACCTCTTCTCGCTCGACAAAATTCTTAAGTGCCTCGTCAACAAAGGCGTTAGGACAATCGCCTACGCAGATGATATAGTTTTATTAGTTACACGCAAATACATATCCATAACTAACAAGATTATGGAAACTAAAGTACCGAAATAGAATCATCCAAAGTCGAAAGGCACTCAACTAAGCCTCTCCACCGAGGCAAAATACTTGGGGGTAGTATCCGACTCCAAACTAAACTGGAAAAGTAATACGGAAGAAAGGGTGAAAAAAGGTCTTAATGCATTTGACGCATGTAGGAAAGCCTTTGGAAAGAAACACTGGACATCTTTAACTGATGCCCTACACAGACTACGAAATCCCCAGTATGACTTGAATAAGAGCTTCACGGTTTCTCTACCCTATAGACATGACTGAAATATGTCTAACACTATCACTAAAGGTAAAACCATTTTCACAGACGGCTGGTAGACGGAGATAAGAACGGGAACAGGAGTTTTCTAAGAGGAACCGAATATTAATCAGTCATATACACTAATCGACTACAACAGTGTTTTCCAAGCTCTACGCGGGGAAAAAAAGGCGGCACAAACTGTCCTAGCAATGGAACTACCAGCCATGGATATAACCATCTGTGTGGACAACCAAGCAGCAATTAAAGCGATGAGTCACTACACAGTCTTTCCCTGGACACACAAACGAGTAAGTGGAAGGGAACAAAATGGCAGAAACGGCTCAGATATGGCTATACCGCTTGTAGACAGACAAGTCCTCCTGGCCTTCAATACAGCTAAGAATATTTCAGACAGCATTACACTATATTACAGACAGCTGCCACTGGTGGCTGTGCGATATCCCGCCCTCAATCTACCCAAAAAGATCAAAGTCCCTATTGTCTCTCGGTAGAAGCCAAATCCGGATACATGGCCAGAAGGCAAGGTATTTTCACTAACGACTTCCATAAAATCTGTAGGGACGAAGAAGAGATAGAATCAGTAGAATACCTCCTATGCCACTGCCCGGCTCTACGAGAAGGTCGCCTAAGATGCTTTTATAGCCTGAACGACCTGACAAAGTTACCTCCAACTGACCTTAAAAACTTTATTAACAGATCCAAATGGTTTTGTTAGTCACATGTTTTCCATGCACTTTAAGGGCAATCACAATGGGCCAACTGGCCTCCAAGTGAAATTGCATATGCTGCATACAGTCCTCCTAACCTAACCTAACCTAACCTATGCAGCGACTGATAGCTCCAACAATGCATATTTGTTGTCTGCAGAAGTATTCTGTCCTCAAATTCAATACGGACTGTGACTCTAAGAGTGATTTCTACTAAAGTGTTATTCATTTTGAGGCTGAGATTTTACATCCTTGCCCTGTGGAATCTGTCAAATTCATCTGCCATCCACAGTGACAGGTAGTTAGCTTTCGCCTTGTCATTTTCCAATATGGATCGTTTAACAAGCACTCAACGCATTCAAATTGTTGCATCACTTCTCTAATATCCGTGTACCGCGATTTAAGGACAGATTATGGTCGTCGTATTCGCTCAACTGAGTAAAAAGTTCGAAACAAATTTCAAACAAACCGGTAGTCTTTGTAAGGCCTGTGCATCATTGTAATGCTCAATCAACTGTAAGCATAACCCTTGTGAGTGTCACAGTGGCCGAAAACCCGAAATTGTGAATTTCACACCGCGCTGAGCATAGCGTACTCGTATTTGGCGCTTGGATTTGCATCTTCATTCCTAAAAGGTCCAGCTTACACAACAACTAAAGCTTGCTAACCATAGATAGCTCAGAACAAAGTTGTCAATATGTCAATTAAATTTCTTAAAAGTAAAGTGTATGTATAATATTTATCAAAAGTTTAATATTTTGGCCAATTTAAATTTTACAGTTAGCTCTGTAAATGCCTTCATAACTATCGATTTTTCAGCACATACCTGAAACTTGATATGTTGACTTAAATGTGCCATGTTATTGCCTTTTCCATTTCAATGAATACCTTTGTTGGAATCAAAAACACACATCTTTTAGTTGCACGAAGAAATATGCCGGAGGAGTGTCATACTCTACAAAATTTTGTGCAATCAACTTTTGAATATAAAGTGCATATTGCACACGTCTATTGTAAGGACCTGCCCAGCCCACACTCTACACACAAGATTTCTTCATTGGAAAATAACTTTTGTTGCATACTTTGTCAAGCAAGTGACTGCGCTAGATAAAGCCCTTTATTGTGAATTTTCAGGTATTTCATATTGCGTCAAAGTGCTTTTCGACGAATATTGATGAAATTGGTTTCTCTGTGGAACAATGTGACATACGTTCTCCGGACATTGCTACTTGACATCAAAATTGATTGATTGAGGATGCAGTTCATTTTCGATTTTCTAAATCGACAAACATGAGCCAAAGGTGCGTGTGGGAAAATTGATTTTATATTCAAATAATGGGGTTTTCTCTTAGTCAGGGGATGGTTTCTGGTTTTTTGAAAAGGTAAAGTAAACAGTCACCCTAGACGAATGTACATTCAGTAAATTTAAACGGTAAGGATACGGCCCTTCAGATAGACATTCTAACAAATTAAAATTCTATTTAGCCAGAACTTTCAATATCGTAACTAATTTCCAATCTAAAATGAGTAGAACCATCATCTCCAATGAATACTTGTCGACAATATTGACGACAGATTCACCAATATCAGTCAAAATGTGCTATATGCCTCCAAATTTTAGTCACCACTCAACACACGGTACATAATACCAACTCCAGTCGTAAAGCCTGAAACCTGCTCCGAGTGCAGTACACCCGTAGAGGCTGCTAAACCGTCGATCAGCCCGACTGTCAGACAAAATAGAAAGCAAACTAATCAAAAAGTCGCTGAAGTTGCTAAAAAAAGGAGTCACGGGAACTGGCAGAGTTCTCAAACCTATTCAGCCCCGAGGAAGTAGAAGTCGCTATCAAAAAGATGAACGCAGGCAAATCTGCGGGACTTTTTGGAATATTACCAGAATTTATCCTGCACAGTGGCTCACATTTCAGTAACTGGCTCTAGCGGTTCTACACCAACAACCTGGAAACAGGACATTTCTCCGCCGAATTAAAGAAAGCAAAATGATAAACCGGAAAGCTATCGACAGATTGCTTTACTTAGGGTGGTGTATAAATCGAATCGAACCCACAATTAGCAATGTGGTCCCCATAGAACAGGCAGAACAAGTTTTACCACTTTTAACCCATATTTAAGCCAGTTATCAAGCCAAATTGAAGACTTCAGTAGCATTTGTCGACTTAAACGCAGCATATGGCACTGTCTGGAGGGGTGATCTGATCCTGAAGCTCCTATAAGTCGTACCATGTATCAAAACAGCCTCGATACTGAACAAAATGCTGAGCAATAGAATATTCCAAGTATTTATAATAATATATAAAATTAAACAAGGGTCAGTATTGGGCCCATTGCTTTGCAACCTTTATACATACAACCTCCCAGAAATGGCATATAGAAAACTTGCATACGCTGATGACCTTGCAATAGCCACCGAGCACTATAGTATGGCTCATACTCTTACATACGCCTAAGCATTAGCAAAACGGAAGTTGCATGTTTCCATCTAAACAGCAAACTTGCCAAAACGAAACTGGAGGTATTTTTCAATAATATCTAACTGAACCACAACCTCACACCAAAAAACCTAGGAGTCATGCTGCGCCGAACGTTTTCTTTCTAAGGACACAGTACTAATACTGCAGCGAAACAGTGAACCCGAAACTACATAATCCAGAAGCTAACTTCGACAACATGGGGAGCTCCCGCAAAAAAGCTTCGCTCCGCCGCTCTTGGAGTAGTTTACTCCGCTGCTGAATATTGTGCCCCTGCCTGGCTCAATAGCGTCCACACAAATAAAATGGACTGCCAACTCCATGCACCATAATGCGCATAATATCAGGAACAATTAGTTCCACTCTGAAATGATGATACTAGCCAAGGCCCATTGCCTTTTCGAAATTGAAAAAGAAAAAAAAAATGTAACCTTCTGCGAAATCTTGATAGAAATAACTTGAAACTCTCGATAAAAAAAATTAAGTGGCCACTTCGCTCTGAAAAACATCTAAATCGACTCATTGTGCAGATTTTGCCATGAAGATGACGAAATATCTCTCCACATCCTTATGGAATGTTCAGTCAGCTTTAGTCAGTTGTTATTCTGACACGAGTATCATATCTAAGTTAATCACTATGTAACCATATTACACCTGAGCAAACCTCTATCAGAGATACTACAAAATTCGAGGGCACATGTGAAATATGGGTAAAGTATTTAGTAAAGTCGCGACACATCATCATCGACACGACTGGCGCCCACTACCACATGCCATTTGATTAAATCACATTAATCTGAATCTTAAAGGACTTCGCTAAGGTACAGATGGATGTCATTATAAATCCACTTCATCAATACCGCTCGGATCAGCAAAATAACATCAAACGAAAAATAGGTTATCCGGTTCGCCTCTCCCGCGTCACCACCCTCCCCAAAAACGCATTACTTTGATTTGCACCCCATCGCGTTTCAATAAATGCTCATCGTCTAAATGTCGCACTACAAGCATACAACTACACACACATTCAATACATCAGCACAGCAACAACGGCAAAGGCAACATCTAGCAGCGCGACATCTCCCATCGATGTCTGGTCTCATCCTTCAATTTCACACGCCGAATCGATTCCCTTATGGACTCTCGTCGTTCATCACAGGAGGACTCAGAAAGAACGAGGAAAAATCGCACAAAAAAAAAAAAAAAGAAAGCTCCAAAGGACCGATGGGAATAAATCGAAAACAGTTCGACTCTGAGTGTGTTCGTATCTATGGGATACCATGCATGGATTTTACTTTTCCTACAACGAAAGACCGCGAGAAATGAAAACAAATTTTGATGAAAATTGAAAAAGGAAATGAAGTATATTGACGTTTAGGCGAGCGAACGAAGTAACGAAAAAAAAGGACTTTCGTCCTCGTCTTTTTATTTTTCTGCCGAAAAATTGAATTTACAATCGCTCCTTCACAGCTAGGAATAGACATAAATCTCAACGTCATCGTCCAGGGGATAAAGGATTTCTCATAGGTCCATGAGGAAAAGGGGCAATGGTGGTAGGTACTAGGTAGCATCGGGCGATATGTACTACCCAGAATGACATGTACCACTTGTGTTGCCACTTGTGAAATGTAGGTCTACATCCTGTCAATGGCATAAATCACTAGATTCACGCGACTTACCACGCGCGTTGACATTTCACAGGACTACACGCGCACAGAGTACACATGTGTACAACTGGTGTGTTGACACTTCTGTCAGTGCAAAGGATCAATTCGTTAAACACCCTCCACGATGTCTGTATGTATGTGTGTTGCTGTTTGGATCATCATCACGGTCACATTTGAAGCATATGACAACGTGTCGAACTAGTGAAATCACCAAAATAAACAAAAGGACTCTTTTCCGTTCCGGGAAAAACATAAACGTTATTGATTTTAAGTACTTTTGAGGGAGAGCTGCAGAGCAGTTATCCAAGAGAATGTTATTACCATGTGCGAAGGATAACAATTGAGTTGGCCATCTAAGCGAAAAGGTTTACTCCTTTGCTATGGTCCTCCAGAAAGGCTCTTCAATAAATATTTGATCAAGATAATCGCAATAAAAGGATATAGGGAAAAGCTTTCCATTGGATTAAGAAACACATTTCTGTAGAATTCACTCTCACCTCCGTATGAGATCTGAGATCGTTGTTGGACGTCCCGTTCTGTTGGATGTGATTTCCTTTGCTATTTGTTTTACGGAACGATGGTTAGTAAAAGTACTATGAATGGTGAGAGGAGGGTGGCGAAAACTTAAAATAGAAATAAAGGTAAAACGTGCAAAAAGGTTTTCGCAATCAACATTGAGCGGGGCGGGTGTATGTTAGTGTTTAGTGTACACTGATGCTCCTTAGAGGGTTGGGCTTACCTACTATTGAAGATGACCCTTTTAAGAATATTAAATTGTTTCTAGGGATTTGAGTAGTTTCGAATGGATATCTGTGTTGGCATTTTAGTAATTCGTTAGTTACGTGGGTATTGCACAGATTTTTAAGGAAAACATTTCAACCATCTAATTAATATTGAAGTTTACAGGATAAGCGGGGATGTACACTGTTCTACTGCTATTGCTTCGAATTGTTTATTTATTGAATTTTCATTTCAATGCGGTGTTTCTAGCTGTTGTAGCTATGACTGTCTTTCAAGTTTCACTCTCCGTTTTTAACGAGTTTGTCTGCTCTATCGTTCTCCGATGTGTCTATTGAATCAGGTATCCAACACAGATTCAGTTACTGACTTCACTATTGCACGCCCGTCCACGCTTTGTATTGATTCTAGTATTTGTGAATTCAAAGCAAACATTTCTTGACTCTCAGAAGTTGCGAAGTCGTGTGGGTAGAGACAATTGACTCTCGCAAAAAATCACCACCTTGAATGCGTTACCTAAAACTAAAAGCACATGGTTCGCATATATCTGATGGTGGCGGATTGAAGAGGAAAACAAATATAAAGTTTGTATTAGCTCCACGCAAGAGCTAAAAGCAAGCTTAAGTCTCAGTACCATATGAATACTAGGGGAAGTCAACCGCAGCATTCTCCGTGCCTAAAAAGCTTTCCTTAACACCATGGTTGAACATAATTACCTGTGAAGCTATAAGAATATTGTGAGAGATGGGTAGATACAGCTAAGATGATGGAGCATGCATTTCCCTAATATTTCCAATTACATTGTCGTAATCCCTAAAGTCAGAATCGATGTTCAATTTTCTCGAATTCTTAACGAACCGGCGAGATACACAATGCAAACACAGAGGATGGGCCCGACTGAATTCCTACAAAGTCTCGTTAGCAACAACAAGAGTGTATACACAAAGTTGAATTATGAGTACTATCCGGAAGTGACAAGTTTTGCAGTGGAGTAGAACCTATTTACAAACCTGATCATTTTGTATGCCCTCTGTCTATGCATGGCAAGTGGGTTTTGTAAGTGGCAGATACTTTCTTCAGAACTTTTCTCTTTACAGAAAAGATCGTTACACGTTATAACAATAATGTTACATAGATGATGATACCATGAGTGTAATCTACTGTAAGGAAAATACTAAATTTTTCCTCTGTCTGAAGCAACTTAAACGGATATGGAATAGTTAACCTACGCCGGGCACAGCATGGGACTGACTCAAATCCACAAATTGTGCTGGCTATATAGCGAAAACGGCCTAGTTAGGCAAGACAAGATCCAGCGCCTTAAATAATTATGTTATGCAATGCGAATAACGTCTAAACTCTCGCTCGCCAATTACATAAGATCCAGCGTCTGAGATGGCTTATTCATATAAGTAGAGCAAATGATTAAAGACTGCTCACTTCTTGGGATCGTATGCAAACATAGATAATCTCAGCCCCTATACCCAAACCAATATGATGTAACAACACACGACAGGTGGCAGTCTCTACATAATTGTTATGTGGATTACCAGAATGGATCGTAAAACAGTCAATGAATTTCATTGACTTTGGATGCTGGCCTCACAATTTACAGGTACAACGACGGAATATTATCGCCGTCAACATGCCATTGCCAACGAAAATATATTTGAAACCAGTGCCAGCTTGTGATACAATGGTGGTAAACATTCCGCAAGAAGAAAAAATTCCACAAACTTGGACTCTGCCAGCGATAGCATTCCAAAAGTCGAAAATACTGGAAACATTTCGACATTTTAATAAATAAACATTTCATTTCATTTGTTCATTTTAAGGTTAAAAAAAATAGCTACACAATTTGAAACTAAAAATTTTAATCGAAATAATTTTTTTGTTTTTCGTAGGATTTACTGTTTTTAAGATATTCGCATTCAAAAGCGATTTTCATTAACTTTCGGGAAAAGACGGTCATTTTGAAAGAATACCTTCGACTTTCGAAAATTTTAACAATTTAGTATTCACCATTCTTGTAGAGAATTTCAAAATTAAATGTTTCCACCCTAAGAACTTCTTTCACAGGACGTATCGTGGTATTATATAGATAATTTCCACTAACTACAATCCAAATATAAATATTTTAAATGTCAAAATTTCTATCAACGCTATACTTATCATACACGTATTTCGCCACGATAGCAACAAATCTGTATATGTACCGAAACTTAAAAAAAAATGCTTAGGATTTCTCATTGATCAAGCGCAAGGCACACATTTTTTGTGCACAATTCATCTCCACATAAAAGCAACGTTGCTATGTTGGCAGACACATACGCACTCCAAAGGTAAATATTTTAAATGTCAGCTCACACAATTTCTTTCAGTGCCATACTTATCATGCACGTATTTCGCCACGATAGCAAAAAATCTCTATATGTACCGAAACTTAAAAAAAACGCTTCGGTTTCTCATTGATCAAGCGCATGCTTTAGGCACACATTTTTTGTGCACAATTCATCTCCATATAAAAGCAACGTTGCTATGTTGGCAGACATGCACGCAATCCGTGTTAATTTATTAAGCTAAAATGAGCACGTGCCATTCTACTCAATCCAGGCAATTAGTAGGCGTGTTTTTTTTTGTGAATTTATATACAGCACAGCAGAAATTTTTGTGTAAAATACAACAGCAATTTGTTGAATAGCCAACAGAAGCAGGTAGTAAACTGAGACCCACCCCCTTGTCGCCAAGTGAAATACCACCACATCTTGATTACATCTCGGAGTTCGACAATTGGGCCAGTGTTACAGGCATGTCGTGCCGCTGTCACAGCTTTATAGGTTCGCCTGTCCTTAAAGGGTATACAAATAAATAAAAAAATAAATTACTTGCTGTGGGTTTTATATCTCATGTTTTAAACTAATGCTTGTTATATGAAGCTCTCACAGAACATGATCAACAAGAAAGATCGAGCATAAGGTTAAGTTTATCTACATATGTTGCTATACGATTAATTTATTTGTATTCAACACAAAAAAAAAAAAAAAAACACACAGTCATATTTATTTGAAAGCATTTCAAAATGTCGGCGAAGTGATTATCAACGAAGCGATACTATCCTATTTTTAATCAAAAAACAATTTCATACCTAGTAAGGACACTCTATTATCCAATTTTATCTCATTCCATGGGGGTAATAAATAACATTTTTTATAAAGTTCCTGCAATAGATACTAGATGAACTCTAAAAAACTCTTGTCCAACAAAAACACTTGTAGTTCATCAGAAAGCCAACAAATTAGTATATCCTCAATCCGTGCACTCTCATACTTTAAACTGAGAGCGGAAAAGGACAAAAAATCCATCGCCAACGCTACTATGAAAAAAAACTTAAAATATTCCATCAACTTTATGAACTTGTCTGCGGTTTAAAACGCTTTTGGCACAATTTCGCTCAATTTTTTTTTTTATCCATTCCTCCCCCATCTTCTTCTTTTACTTTGCTTACGGGCCTGATCCTTCAACACGAAGAGTTATGGTCTGATACACTCTCAGAATCAAAAAAAAAAAAAAAAAACTTTCCCCAACTAAAATACCAAAATTATTTGCATCACAAAAATTGCTTAAGGTTAGCACACAAGCAAAACCACAACGCGCCGCATACCCCATAATTAGCCAATCAATTCCTTGGGACCGTGAAAATAAAAAGCATGAGGAAAACGGAACGAAATTTTCGAACCCCTTTAGAGAGACTCTCGAGCAAATTTCCGGGCATAATAACAATATAATAGAATCCAGCCAAGGAGCTGGGACTATCTTCGACAACTTCCGCCACCTTTTCTCTCTTCTGTCGGCTTAAGCCGAGGAGGAACCAGAAGAAAAAAAGTTGGGTTCAGTGTAGATCCACTCTGGCTCACTGTTTTGCGCATAAATTATTTTATGACAGCGTTCAGACATTTTTTTGGAACTACCCCGCAGGGGGTGGTACATACTACATAGATGGTAGGTGGCTGGTCGTCGTTATGTCCGGAGGAAAGAGGAAATTGTTATGAGTGGATGAATTGGGGATTTTTTTCCCTCCGTCCGTTCTTCTACTGTTGTGTCCTGCCTTTGTCCTAAGCGCTATTGTGCGTTGGACACAGCGCGCAGTTTGATCAAAGGATTTAAAAAAAAAAGGAAAAGCGGTTTTTTTTTCCACTCGTCTGTTTTTAGCTTAGGGATGTTTTGCATTATTTTTTTTGTTGAGTGTGCCTTGTAAAGAGAAAATGATTGATGCTTATAATTTATTTTGGTTTTAAAGGTGATTGGGGGTGGCGGTTGCTTGATGGTTAGGGTGTGGGTTGTTGCGGCTAATGATTGTGAAACAGGGACGAATCTCTTCAAAAAGTTGTCCTTTGTGATGGGATTTCTTTTTCTCTCTGTTCTCTGTGGAGTTTTTGGGAACAATAACAAGAGTCCTTTTGGGGGGCCCAGTTGTGACTTATTTTATAATTTTAATGTCATTTTAATCCTGTAAGACACATTGTACCAGACGCGTAGTGAATACACAGTGCTTTTTTGTGAGGGCAATTAATTGGTTGTGCAAAAGGAATTATTGGTGAAATTTTCCCGAAATAGGATTACATTGAACAGCAAGTGGGTTTTAATTAGGCTTAAGGGATGGACTGGTACAAATTTTTAATGAGCAATGAAAAGGGGTTTTATTGGCAAATTATTGTAAAAAAGGGTTTCTATTTGGTACTGTTTGAAGTAAATCCTAGCTTATAGCCTATCAATGGCTATTGATGAGTGTTTTTTGTTTTTTTTTTTTTTGTTGTTGTTACCTTTGTTTGTACTTGCCTGATGCTGAATCTGGAGGAGTGGTACAAAATTGAGCTATTTAAACAAAATAGCAATACCATCCATTGATATTAAATCAAGAACTCAAGACGTACTCCATGAATACCTGGTCCACCTTTCAAGACATTCAGTGCATAGAAGAAGGAAGGAAGGAGATATGCACGCTGAAAAAAATTAGTAATCAAGGAAAATGAGAAACTCAATGCATTTCAATTAAAAGCGAGTTCGGCCTGATACTGATGATTGTTCATTTGCATATGCAAAAGCAGATACGGTGAAGATAGAGTTTTGGGCATTCAAACATGTCTCCAATACTGACGTAGTAACTTTTAAGCACTGATTTTATTCACCTGACAATAATAAGGAGATCATGTAACATTGGCTGCGATTGAGTACTAAGGTCAAGGGTGGGATCTTCTCAGATATCTTCGTATTCTTTTTTTTTTTTAAACAAAGAGGTCTTCCATTCCCATGAATTCTGTTTCAGATTCTATCTTAATTGACAAACCACATCGCAGAACTGGGACACCCATACCACTTATGTTCAATTTAATGTAGTTGTCCTCACCTGATAATTAAATTTTCTATTTCATGTACCTTCCTCGCAGATTAGACGAAATATTTCGCTGACAAAAGTCGAAAATACTAGAAACATTTCGGCATTTTTATATATAAACACCTAAATGGATTTTTAAATGTTATACCTTTAAGTTTCTAATTTAAAAGTTTAAAACTGAAACAAATAAAGTTAAATAATATGATAAATATCGTAGGACACATCGTTTCCGAGATATTCGCACTAAAAAACGATTTTTATTAACTTCTGAGTGAAGTCGGACATTTTGAAACATTGCACGGCAAAAACTTTAGAAAGCTTTAAATGTTCAGCATTCATCTAGCAGAGTATTCCAAAGCCTAAAATGTAGTTCTTAATAATTTTGTTCAAAGGGTACACTGTTTACGAGATATTCGCTCTCAAAATTAGCACGATTTCTTTATTTCCGGGCAAAGTCAGAAATTTTGAAAGATTACTTATACCTTAAATTTTCGAAAATTTTTAAAAATTCGGTATCTTACCTGTGGAAAATATTAAAGGCTAAAATCTGGATTGAATTAATTTTGTTCGTAAGACGCTTCGTTTTCAAGATTTTCGGAGTTAAAACCGAACCCATTCGTATCGACCTACAGTTTTATGCCTGATAAAAGGTGTCTGTGACACTTGAGACTGACAGGAGCCAAATTTGACTACAAACTAGAACTGGAGTATTATGAAGCACAACTACAGAGTTCCGCAAATCTTCGTCGTGTGCAAAGGCATAGCGGGAAAGACCTGCGGATTTAGTTCTAGTACCCTGAATCAAGAGAACCAATCAAATTATACTCGTAAGAAACTTGAGAAAATGGAAATTTTGCATGACAGGTAACGAGTGATGACGCTAAGTTACACAATAACTCGATTAAAAAGAAGAGGGAAAATGGAAAATGCATAGTACTCGGAGATCGTGATTACTATATTCCAAATTAACATCTGTGCCTCCAATCCCTTAAAATGTTAAAATGGACGGAAATAAAGCTTTGTTATCCACCTTACTTGCAAACTGACTAACAGCAAATCCACAACATACACTTTTAAAGAGAATAACTAAGGGGATATTGGAAGGTGTGTTCAAATAAATTCAAGCTCGCTCAAAAATTGTTTCAAGGTGCTTTCAAAAACTAAAACACCCCAGGTAAGATCAACAATGTTACCTAACATTGGAAAGACAGTACTTCCATATTAACACGTGGCTAGTGCACTGTAAGCTTCAAGACGAAGTTGAAGAAATCGCATTACCAAAATCTAGTTTTTCGAAATCTCATGTTTGGATTCTAATAAAATGCCAAAAAAGATGCTTTTCTGGTTCCATCTTTCATGAACGTCTGACACTCTTAAGGGAGCTAAATTGTTATGCCGTTTCGATACGCCATAAATGTGTTTTATTCGTGGGAAAAATACGATGCACTAGGACCTTTATTTAAGTACTTAAGCCGCATTGGTATAAAATTAGACTGTTTTTATGCTCTATACCATAGGCTATACCATAGGGTACATTAAATTTGATGTCATTGTTTGTAACATAGATAAATAATAACAGTAGATCCCCAAAAGTATATATATTTCTGATCAGCAAACAAAGTTGTGTCGATCTAGCTATGTCTGTCCTTCCGTCTGTCTGTCCGTCTGTTTAGGCCTTACATTTTGGGCCAAGAAGATACAATTTTATATACCTACTCGTAGTCCCGCTATTAGGAAGCAATTGTAAAAAAAGGCGGTTTATTCAAAGTGGCCACTTTTTGCTTTAACGCAGACCCTCAAACAGTATGGCCACTGGGCTCCAGCGGCACCGAAGGATATGGACAATGCTGTTGTGGTTAAAGCACCTTTGGGGCTCTCCAAATTTCGGTGGAGTCTCTTGCAGGCCATACTCTTCAAACACTGACCACAAACAATAATCCAAGGATTTAAATCTCAGCTTCCTGAAGGCCAATCCTTTGATGCAATAAAACCAGAAATATTGATTTCAGGCAACTGCTCAGTTGTTTTGGCTTTATGTGCTGGAGCAGAGTCTTGTTACAAAGCCTATCTTGCTCCAGATATTGTTCAAGCCTTTGACGACTCCTTCTAGGACATCTTCTTGGTAAATCTTTGTCCCAGTTTTGACTCCTTTTTCACAAAAATGGGGAGCAGTAACTCCTTGATGGGATACCCTCCTCCAAGAACTACAGAAGCAGCACAATGCCATAGGAATTGTATTTGTTGGTTTGTCTTCTAATTGAGATGATTCAGCAAATCAATTTATGGTGTGGTATACAAACATTTTTGATACCCCGAGCAGTTTGAGTAATTCAAAATTTTGGTTATCAGTTCACACTTATGCAACGCTATAACAGCAAAACGATTTTCTTTTAAACCCACACTCCATGTTAACCAATCAGTAACTGAAACCAAACTGGGTGATATTAATTGCGTTTTGTAGTATGTGTTGTTAAAAAAAGTTAGCGGTACTATTCCTAGTGTTATCTCCAGGGCAAACTAAGTATAACCTTCTTAGGACCCGAAGCAATACAAGTGCATAAATTCTTGAAATCCGGCCACAGACACGGCCACTTAAAAAAACCCTTTTATGAATATTTCCACTAAATTAAATAATGCCACGTCCACAATCGGGGTGCGTTTTGTTAAAAAAAAACATATTTTTCTTTTTCGAAACGGTGATGATCAAGTCTTATTGTGAATATTTCACTCGAATTTTTGACCTTCGGTTACAAATGGCGACCGCCACGCCCACTTTATTTTTAGAAAAAGTTTCAGCAACAAATTATGTACGAGTAGTAAAGTCTCTTAAAAATTGAGAGAATATACTATTATTAGAGATATTTCACTGCATTTGAACCAAAAAGTTCACAGTGCCACGCTCACTTTCCAGATACTTCTTATTGAATGCAACCCTGATGTATGATAGTTCGATTGTAATTGTATCTGGTGCCCTAAAAGTCATTCTAAGTGACTCCTAAATTAATTAGCATCCATAAAATTAGCAGAAGGAGTCAAAATTCGTTAGAGAATGTAACATTTGTTTATATCAACACAACTTATCGAATTTACGCAAGTAACCACTAAATTATTAGTCCCCTAAAGCAATGCATAAATCCCATAAAATTCGAAAAGCCTCTTCACTTGAATAGAACCATTTTTAGCCAATTACGAGTACTGAAAGAATAACAAGGAGCATTCAAACTACTACACAAGTACGCTCATACTTCTTATATTAACGTTAATTTGGTTAGCAAAACACGCTAGCGCGTCACAATATCAAATAGCGGGGTTCATCGGATGTGCGTGTCTACAGGGGGTTTCCTTTAACATCCCTCAGAAAAAAAAAAAAACCTTCCAAAAATATTTGCTAGGTGAAGGCCATAAATTTCTCAAGTACCGCTCAGTCAATACGCAAAGGTGCTATGGTTAATTTGGTTTTTGTCTCTTTTTTTTTTTTTTATAGAGTTGAATAAGTTATGAGGATGAGGCGGTTGTAGGAGGCCTCTAGTCCTAGGATGATGACTGTCGAAATAAATTCTTGTTGATGTAAGTTGATGGAATTTCCAATGTGGCTTGTATTTATTTTTATCCCTCCTGATGTAGTAGTTTGCGGTTGAATGACAATATTGCGTGAAGTGAACCAATGAGGCTCATCTCAATGTCTAACTAGGTTTCCTCCATGTTGGTTGAAGTATCTTCAAGCTTGCACGATATAGTAAACCCACCATCCCCCCCGTTGGCTCTATATAAATTATTGTCGTGCTTTCAGCTTTGGAAGCATACAGAATACTCTGAAGTAATGGCTGTGGCAGTGGTGATATAAAGGAGTTAAGTATCTAATCAGTCACATATCTACATGTGTTTGGATAAATTGTTAAATAGGCTGTAACCTTTTATGGTAATTTATTTTGGTTTTTATTTATGTATGTGCGGCTTGAAGGACTTCGTGATAGAGAAGGTATCCTTGTTGCGGGGAGGGAGGGGTACATTTTATGTGTAAGGTGAACAGCAATTGACAGGGTGACAAATTGATCTTTAATTTGTAGAAAAAGTGCGTAGTAAAATGGATATCGTAACTAATGGGATTCTGGATATAAATTCCATATTCTTATTAAAATTGATCAGACATATGTTGCGTGGTGAGTGACAGGTAAGTAGGCAATAAGTTCTTGACGTGAAATTTGGGAATTTATTGATTTTTGGAGATTTAGGGGAGTTCCTGATGAAATTGTGGTTACGAGCTTGTAGTTCACTCTTAATAATCAGAATCAATGGCAACATTTAGAACTGACATTTGTAAATAAAAGCCTTGAGCTATTGGGGATATAGGGATATCTGTGGATATCTACCCCATGCCGACAAACTGTAAACAAAATATGAAGTCACTCCCTGCTGGGTTCCCGGACATAGTAATATAGAAGGGAGAGAAGCAGCAGACGAACTAGCATGGGAAGGGTCAGCATTAAATGAGAAATTCACCAACTTATCACCAACTCTCCTCTGTGTGAGAGACAACCAATTTAGAGATGGTACTACTATTCATAGGGAATCACAATGGACTAAAAGGCCCCGTGCAAGCAACCACGAAAGTGCACTTCCCTCATACCATACCATACCATACCCCATCAAATTTCGACAAGATTCTTATCAAACGCTTTATAGTAGTAACAACTTTCTGTATCCGCGCCTTAAGGAAGCTGTATCTGTGCATTAAGGCGAGGCACAGCTTGACGTACTATAATCCCTTCAAGTCAGTTAAAGAAAAATTGTTTTGCTCTCCACTAGAATTTGCAGCTTTTCTATGATGAAACTATGCTGATAGTGTATTGTGGCATAAAACGTGTCATCGGCTTACACTCTGTTGAATTGTCACCAACCCTCAAGAAAAATATTCATACGCAACGCTACCACCACTACTCAACGATGATACTTTTTGGAAACTCGGCTTTGCCTTGGCGAAGATGCCAAGAACGATGCAGAATTTGCCGGTAGTAGAAAAGGTTAGAGCAACATGGCATACAGAAAACAAGTCATATGTACTCTAGAGGAGGCATATCAACTTGCATCCGACCAATTTCTAATATAGAGGATTCTATCTACGGTTGTAAGTCGTAGTTTTACCAAATTACAATATCTCTAATATTCATTTCTGGCTGGACCTGAATCAGTATATCAACAATAAATGATAAGACTCTTCCTTAAAAAAGTCAAAAAGATTGTACGAATATATTTATTTTTTTTTTTTCCGGGGTAAATAATATTCCACTGAAGCACCCTGTTAATTTAATGTCACTGCAGTGATGAGGAGATAGATCACCTAGATGAGCCCTTATCACACTAGCCACTTGATACGAGTAAATTCAGGACAATAACATAGAAGACATTTCGTAGTGTTGTCACCCATTCCACAAGTATCGCGTTCGTAAGACAGGTGTGAAAATCCAGGTCTGGAGTAGATTTTCAATGTAATAGAACGACAATGTACGAGTAATCTTTTTAGAAATTTATTCTTCATTTTGACTTTTTTTGGCCTAATTTGAGTGGACTAAGAAACACCCTGTATTCTTGCCAGATAAATAATATCGCAAGAAGTTCACAAGGAAAAATAAAGTCAGTTTTCATGAGAGTCAGTTGCCTGTCTGTCTGTCTGTCATATGCTCATAACTTTGAAATCCTTATATGAAGAATGTAAAAATTTGAAGTAAAGGGTGGGCCATCTGCTGGTTTATTTTTAACATTGCTACAAAAAAATGCATCTAATATTTTTCAAAGTTTTTTGCTTTATTGAAGAGAGTACTCTTTCCGATTATTTGTGGAAAATAATTCCATTTAGTGGTTGCCGCGGATTGGCTTGACAGTAGTCCATCCTGTCAACCTAATTTTGCAGTATATTTTTGATGGTTCGGGGTTCTATTTCACAAATAATTCGATCAATATTGTGCTTGAGTGTTTCTGGATTGGCAACATAATTTATTTATTTATTGAGCTTAGTGCAAGCTAACTTAATCTAATATAACATCGATCTTTAACGGTACCACATACAAAAAAACTCCAACGGCGTCAAATCGTAGCTCCGCTGAGGCCAAGCAATATCATACATAGTGCGCAAAAGATCGATTGTTGAACGGCTTCTTGCTGGAACCAGAGATCGTCCAAGTTCATTTAGTCATTTCCTCAGCCAAAACAAATCGGTTATCATGCCTCTGCAGCGGTCCCCGTTGACAGTAACTTTCCTGCGATCTTCAACTTCGAAGAGGAATGGGCCAATACCGCTGCCATTCTACAAACCACACCAAACAGTTACAAGCTGAGGATGCATTTGTTTCTCTACCACTACGTGTGGCTTTTCCGATCCCCAAATATGGCAGTTTTAATCATTTCTTGATTCAGTTGAACCTTGTAAGGAAATAATCCGAGGTTTTTATGCACAATTCTCCTCAAACTAGTGGGGTTCATGTTCAATTGCTGGAGTCTGTAGCGAGGTGAGGTTCCCGTGTTTAGGCTCACATTTTCGGAAACAGCAGAAATATTCTCGGCTGAGTGCACAGGATGAACACGAGGATAACTTGTGTCATCAATTAGCATGCCATCCTCAAGAACTTACTTCACAAACTTACGTACAGTAGGCACATTGTTTCTTTTCAAAATTCGCACTGTTTCGCCAACACAGTACTCACTTTGGAAATAAGTTTTCCATATTTCCTAACTTTATTCAAACGAATACGATACTGTGCTTCTGTCAATTTTTTGAGCTGTCAGTGTCAAAATAACATTTAATTCAAAGAGAAAGCAGCAAATTAGCCCACCCGGCATGGAAGGTGCTTTTCTTCTTCCCATTTCTCCTTTTACGTTGGGTTAAGAGCACATGAACCGCACATGGTATGTCACAGGAACCCATGTATAATTTTTCATGTAATATTTACAACACCCTTGTTACTATCAACTCCCCCTCAATTAGTTCATGAAAAAAAAGACAGCTTTTCAACCTATTGCTAATGACCACGCACACAATCCCAACTTTGGTTCCATTAATTTCGTATCTGTCTTGTGTATTTAGTTAAATGGATATTTTCCTTCATTCATTGCCAAACTCAAACGGAATGGCAAATGGATTGTCCATCTCTTTGATTGAAAACTGAAGGCCAATACCACCTGAATACAAACCCAACTAATGACACAATTTTTGTTTTGCCTTCGAAAAATCAAAAACCGATTAATACAAATGACAAGGAAATCTTAGGTACATGCATTTAGACCATTTGCCTAAAGACTCAACCTGTATAAACTAATTATCCTAACGAGCTGTGCTTACGCACACACATACCGGTAATAGACTGATTGTAACTAATTTTCCACCAATCAGCGACAGAAAAAAAAAATTTATATACGAGTATAATTGTTAACTAAACTCATTATTCCAATTTAATAAATTGATTTGCGTTCAATTGATAGAAATAATTTGGCCATAAATTTTCCCCATCACATTATGCAGAGAGGAAAAAAAAAAAATATGAAAATAAAAACAGGACTCATTAGTTTCGTAAACAAATTGTGTATGAGAATGGGACCACAGGACAACGAAAGGACAAATATTGACTTCTAAGCTAATTACCTGTAAACATCGTGATAGTAGTAAGTCAACCCTTGTTGTTGTTTGTTGTTGTCGTTTGGGACATCGTAGCAATAAAGAGTTTACTATGTCCACAGGATAACAAAAAAAAAATGGAGGAATGTCAAATTATGTTGCACATATGTATAACATACCAAAATAGAAATTCATAAATATTTTTATCATGACTTTCTTAGCGTTTTTACGCGCACAAGTATTTAGGCCATAATTGAGGCTTGATTAATTAGCAAAGGACAAACATAATTCTTTTTCGCGTTCATTTGACGGCGGATATGTTTGTCTATTAAAGAAATTAGAAAATACATTACGTATTTATGGGAGGAAATGTATACAAAGTGGTAGGTATGATAGGAAAGGGAAATCATTTTGGATATTAATTATGTATCTATTGACATTTGAAAGGCTTATTATAAGCACTAAAACTTTGCGCTGTATCATTATGTTTTGTTCTATAAATGGGCTTATACACGTTTGAAGAGACAAATTGAGAATAAGGATGGTAAGAAGCACAGAAATTCCTTTAAATACCCGACACGTTTTCACTTATTTATATTTGGTCATGGTGTAGTGGTAATATGCTCGGGTATTAAGTTTAAGGTTGCATTTTGAAGTCCCACTCAAAATCATGAAATATCACGTAGAAGCACAGATATATTATTAATTGCAAAAAATTGGAGCAATTAGTTTGGACACCAACCATTGAGTAGCAACTGGGCGACACAAACTAAGTTTCGAACCGCTACACAAGGAATGTCTTTCAAACGTTCAATTTAGAAGTTAATAGAATTCAAATCTGGAACAACTGGTCGTAGGCATTCTACTGGTTTTAAATTCACGCCATCCTAATAAGAAATCTTTTCTCCCATTTTTTTCTCTCCGGCAGCTAAGTGCTTTCTAAAGTAAAGTAAGAAATGTAATACAGGGTGGTCCAAATAAGACCAACCAATGTTAAACACGAATAATTTTTTTATTTTCCAAAATAATTATTTTTTTCTTTTTGCAGGTTATAATTGAGATCTTGGAAATTTATAAGGGATACATACAGTACACAACAACGCGTTAAAATTATTGATTTTTTCTATTCTTGTCAACGATTAATTGTTATGACGCAGCGAAAATATCGCCAATATTTTAATTCAAGATCAGTTCCCACAGCCTTTATGATTAGGAGTTTGGTCGACCGTTTTGAGGAACGGGGTTCAGTGGCAGACCGTCCTGGAAGAGGTGCTCATCGAAATATTCGCACTGAAGACAACGTGGAAGCTGTGCGGCAGAGTGTTGCAAATGATCCATCTATCTTAACTCGTCGTCGTTCGGGCCAATTGGGCATGTCCAGAACAATATTGTGGAGAATTTTAAAGTTTGATAAGATATACCCATTCAAATTGTGCAAACACTGCTACCGCAAGATCACCGACAACGACTACATACGATATTCGTTTTACACAATTAGCCACACAAATTGATTTTTTAAATAATGTTTTGATGTCGGATGAAGCGCATTTCCAATTAATTGGTTATGTCAACAAGCAAAACTGTAGATTGTGGGGCTCCGAAAATCAAAGGGCAACACACCAGCATCAGTTACACCTATTAAGATGCACTGTTTTGTGCGGTGTTATGGCCGAAAAAGTTATCGGCCCATATTTCCTCGAGACTGAGGATGAAACGCCAGAAACGATTTCCGGAGCTTCTTACAGAACTATGATCGACAACTTTTTGCGGCCAATGGCGGAGCAGCATCCTAATTTGTGTTCCCAACAAAATGGAGCGACTACGCACACTGCTAGATAAACTATGGACCTGCTGCGTGAAATTTTTGGCGAACGTTTGATTTCAAAAAATTCAGATTTCCCTTGGCCACCTCGTTCACCAAATTTAACTGCGCCCGACTTTTTTTATGGGGATATTTAAAAAAACAAAGTGTATGTTAATAAACCAGAGACTACGAGTATTAGACAACTAAAGCAGAATATTCGAGATAAAATACAGAACCTGCAACCAGAAAGATTTCGTGGTGTAATGGAAAACGCGCTAAAAAGAGCCAATGTCTATATCGAACTCTGATGTCATATTTCATACTTAATTTCCATAAAATGTATTTCATATACAAAAAAAAAAATTAATTAAAACAAATGATTATTACAAGAGTTATACGTGTTTAATATTGGTAGTTCTTATTTGGCCCACCCTGTATCTTGGAATTTAATTGGAATATCCGACTTACATACGAGAATGTCGTTAGAAACCAGAAAATGCTGTATTACTATGATTGGGCCTTCAATTTTGAACTAGGAACATGAAATTTCATATAAGCTTTTAAGAATCCCAAGCAGTACAAGTGTAAACATTTTTGAAATCCGCCCACAGCCTCTCCCATTTTTCAAAAATCGTCGTTTTTCTCAATATTTTTGATGGGAACTTAAAAATGTTGTCTAGATAAAATCTTCCCTACATTCCTTCCAAACATTGCACATTACAACGCCTACTTTTAAGGGCAAATAGACAAATGTATTACAAAAAACAAATTATTAAGCGTGACTTAGAACGAAATTCCTTTTTGTAGATGTTAAGAAGTATTTTTTATAATTTTAAGCTAAACAAAAAATAAATAAAATGTGTGTCTTTGTCCGGGATTGACGTTAATCGTGCGGAATAGTGCAGCATTGTTCAATATCATCACCACTTTTTGGGCCTTAAATTTCTTACATAGGGTTTTACGAATCCGAAGTAGTAAAAGTGTAAACATTTTTGAAAGTCGTCCACGTGGACAATTCCACTATTCACTTTGCTTGAAAAATCATATAACCAACCATTCTCATTACGTACTTCTGCCTTCATGGAATCTTTAACTACGAGTATATTGAGGAAATGAACATAAGGTAATAGGAAAATAATACGATGCAAAATACACTCATATACAAATGTATATGCAAACAGGTAGGAAGGAATAATTTGAGACACACCCGAAGTCATCCGGCTTCGTCTGACGTCGTTGCGGCATCATACGATGCCCATTTTTTAAAAAAAATATTCGTTTTTCCCAATATTTTTGCTAGAAACTGAAAAATATTGTCTAGATAAAATATGTAGACGTTGACCTTTTCCACATCCTGTCCAAACATTCTACATAGCCACGCCCAGTTTTTGGGGGCGTTTTCCTAAAAGAAAATATATTGCTTTCTCAGTCATTTATGGTAATGGTTAAGTCTTATTGTGAATATGATCCGTCATCATAATCCTTGAACTTTGGTTAGAAGTTTTGACAGTCACGCCCACATTTAACTAAAAAAAATCTTGACGATAGTTTTTTTGATAAAATCTCTTGAAAATGGGGGATATATCTTCTGAATAGAAAGATATCGCTGGATCTGATTTTCAAATTGCGTAACGCCATGCTCACTTTATTAGGAGTGTATTAGAAGATAGGATAGGGTATCACATGATCTGTTCCAGATGGATTTTAACTACCCTGTTGGACTTTTTTCTGTAGCGTGCCCTTAAAGACCGATGTTATGCTGACAATCCAGAAACTATTCAGGCTCTTAAGCACATCGAATGCTCGATCGAGTTATTTGTGAAATAGAACTCCGAACAATCGAAAATATACTGCAAAATTAGGTTGACAGGATGGGCTACTGCCAAGCCAGCCGCGGTAGCCATTTAAATGAAATTATTTTCCATATATGTATAATCGGAAAACGTACTTTGAAAAACTTTGAAAAATATTAAATTTATTTCTTTTTCTAGCAATTTGAAAAATAATCCAACAGATGGGCAACATTTTTATTAATCTCTCGTCATCTACGACTTCATTTGCGAAACGTCCGTATTATGCATATTTTTTAAAATATTGGACATATAAAGTAAAATGAATGACTCAACCTGCAACTAGAATAGGAAAAAATATAAATCTTAATTACTGGAATTTAATCGGCATTCAATCTAAAAGTAGAATCTCTATGTTAAGTTAACCGCATGGAAACTTCAAGAATATTACAATACAACAACTATTCAAGACCTAACTAACATTTGCGGATTCTAGAAATTTATTATATTCTAATACTGTTTGTTGTCAACATTTTAATTTTGCTTGGTAAAGTATTTTGTAAATCGCAAGAAGATAATCCGTTATATATTTCGTTTGTACAACTTAAAAAACATAACTTATAATCAAACAACGATTTGTGCGCACAAAACGAAGTCTTCAAATAAGAATGAGTAACATAAATGATTATATCCTACTAGCATCATCTAAACAAAACCAAATCGTAAGCCATAATTTGCATTAACTAAAGCATTTTCTTTGTCATAAATCCGTGTAATACACAAGGTAAGATGTGAAATCTTACAGATGACTTATTCCATTCTTTGTTGCACATTATACAAGGTGTCGCAAAAGCCCTCACTCGATTTCCTAAGGCAGTAACTTTGTTTGTAAATAAAAAGAATTGTTTCTGTTTGTTGATTATATTATTTAGACGTTTAAATTTGTTTCTATTTAGTTGCAAACCAACTTGGAGTGCGCAACTGGAGGCAGTTAGCCAAAGATCGCGCTAACTGGAGAGGCGTATTGGTTGAGGCCCAGGTCCACCCCGGACTGTAGCGCCACCTAAAGTCAAGTTGCAAAGGTAATATCTGTCAAGTGGCCGTCGCCAGAGTTGATGCACATTCGGGCTGATTCTACAGCGTTTTCCATGGCTTTTCTCAAAACTCCATGGAGCTGTTGACTTAATTATTTACTACTCCCTTGGTCCTGATGGTATCCCCGCCATAGTATTAAAAAAATGTGTGAATCAACTGGCACAGCCCCTCACTTCTTCTGCCTTCTTCAACACTCTGTCTCAAAAGGTGTTTTTTCCCAATTAGAGAAAGATGCTTACATTACACCTATCTATAAAAAGTGTGCAAGGGCGAAGCTTCTAATTATCGTCCAATTGCTAAGTTCTCAAACTTTTCAAAAGCATCGTTAATTATACAATGTCACTGCAAGCCAAGGTAGGTCAACAACCACCAACTTATCCAAATTCGTGTCTAGTACACTGAACGTTTTGGAAGATGGCAATGAAGTTGATGTCATAGCCACGGATTTCAGTAAACCTTTTGACAAAATTTCTCACCAAGTTATTCTTCTTAAGCCAAAAGCCCATGGATTCCAACCTCGGTTCCTCTCATGGAACAAACCATACCTAATGGACCGCCAATACTAAGATCTTCAGTATCGGACTCTATCATAGCCACCTCGGGGGTCCCTTAAGGCAGCCATTCTGGAGCATTGATTATCATCCTTACAATAAAGGATGCGAATGTATCATCCGGAGCTCCGATCTTCTGGACTGCAGGATGATCTAAATAGTTTCTCCATCTGGTGTATTAAAAATTGTTTAGAGCTTAATGTCATTCCATTGCATTCCATTACCTACTCCCGCAAACATTTCACACCACTTCCTAGGGCCTGAGGTGGCCAGGTGGGTAGTGTGTTCGCTTGTGACCCGAACTGTGCAATGTTCGAGCCCGGACAGGGGACGTAATCACAGCCACCCGAACATAAAAGAGAAACGAATAAAATCTAAAGTTTCTCAAAAAATGGAGTCTGAGTGCTCCGGGGTTTAGAAATTTCCTTTTATAAAAAAGAAAAAAGAATAGAGATCGAACGATCCAATGTCAAGAATGATGCGCAAATCAAATGATGCGACACACACTTTTGACTTTATTTGCAGCAAAAAAAAAACACTACGTAATGCCTTACTCTACTATGATCATTCCTAATTCTCCAAATAATCCCTCTTCTCCAGTAGGTATAGTACAGCTTAGTTTAGTTTAAGTTAGTTTAGTTAAGTTTAGTTAAGTAGAAGTACTTAAAACTTAGTTTTACTTTAGAGCAAAAGTGGTCGAATTCTTTTTTACAATTCAACAGCTAATTGTTGGAACTCAGGATGCATATCGATGCCATTTTAACACTACAAATTGTCCACTGTAATCGGTTATAACTCGATTAATTCAACGTTTTCAAGCACAAGGATCAGTTATGGACTTGCTCCGAAGTGGAAGACCTCGAACAATTCCAATTGGAGCCAAGATTGAACGGGTGAAGTACAGTGTTTGTTGAAAATGCAACAACATTGACCAGGCGACATTCATCACAGTTTGGGTTGTCCAGAACATCACTGCACAGTATTTTTAAGGATCTGTACCTTTTTCCATCCAAAATTAAATTGATGGAAGAATTAAATTCATTGGATCCACAAAAGCGCCTTTAATATTCAGCAAAATGGTGCAACTTCGCACACGGGTCGACCTTCAATAGACCTGGTGCACACAACTTTTGGAGAACGATTAATTTTGCAAAATGAGGACTTTTCTTCAGTTACAATTAGACTTATATTTTGTATGATAATATATCTGCGGGATACATGTAGCGAGGACAACAAGCATACCTCCCACTGCTACATAGAGAAACAACATTCGCCACATTCTCGTGTTAAAATTTTTAAGCAAACCCTAATTCTTTTATTTATCTTAAAAATCTTAAATTTTTTTTCTGCCTATATAAATGTCATCCACCATAAACTAATTTATACAACATGAGCTTCAAATAATAATTTGCTTGCACCCCCCTTAAAATAAAGTCAAAGTCATTAGCAATATTGTGAATGTCTTTGATTTTTGTCCAAGCTTGCTTGTTCTTTTATAGCTTCGAGAACCTAGAAGCAAAATACTATTTCACCTAATGAAATCAAGTACAGTTAAGTATGGAAGTAAAACCAAGTTCCCCAATTAATTCGTATCCCTAGGCAAGATAACTTTTCTAACATATTTCTCTAACATATTCCGTTTAATAAGGAATTCCTAAAAGGAGTTACCAACTCTCTTACAGAGAAAAAATCCAAACCAAAACCCCCCGATCGAAATATTTTTTTATCTAATTAAGTCTCTCATAAAATCTGCAAATAGTTTCCGTTCAACTTCAATAAAATAGTTGAAAAACTATCCCCCATTGAAATACTGAAACTAATATCGGATCCTGTGCCACCTCTTGTAGCGGCAGCAGCAACCGCTTGGGCAAATTAAAAGAATCTCAAGGTGTCCTTGTACATAACCTAAAGCACACAGAATGGGTCATTAGGTCTTATTACCCTCCGATACACTGAACTAAAGCGAGACGTGATTGCCGTGTCTCTCTGTGTGTGCAAACTGAATAATTGATCCCGAAAATGACCACCCTAGGATTCGCATACCACCAGGTTTGCCATTTTTTTTTTTTTTTTTTTTGGCCAATTGCAATCCAATTAATGTCACGGACGGGATTTTTTCGACCAAGTCGTATACGCTATTTGACCGCTCTTAATGAAAATCTAATTTTATATGCAATCGAGGACTATACGGTATGGTTAAGGACATTCTTTTTGTTGTCTCTTCTCTACCTGTATAGATGACAGTTTGTGTGTGAGTTTTAATTGTCCGTGTTTTACCTATTTCGGTCCAAAGGAGAGCAAGAAAAAAAAAAAAATAAAAAAATATATATATAAACATGAAGCGCTCCATCTCTCCCTCCCATTGGAATGTCAAATAGACTAAACGAGATTTTTACCTTTCCTTGATGACATCACGTACGAGTGATGTCGGATACGTGGGAGGCGAGGAGCGTATACAATTTGACCGCAACTACGGTGTTGGTGATGACTTTTGTGACATTGGCATAAGGGCAAAGGACATAGATGATTGCCTGGAAACAGGTTCATCATTTTGTTGATATTTGTACGAAAGGATGATGCTTGTTTTGTATTTGAAGATTTTTATCATTTTTTGTTGGGTAACTTAAATTGTCATTTGTATACGAGGACAGTGGGACTCCAGAGTTGACTTACGAGTACCATCAAATAAATTTCCGATTCACTTTTTAATTATCAACGTAGAGACACCCAAAAGAAGAAGAATCTATAGCACCAGTAAGTGACGTATTGTGAATCTTCCCACATTTTAGAGATACGTAGATACGGAAGACAGGTTTTTAGGTAAAGAAAGTTAATATGCTCCTAACATGTTTTTTTTTTTAGCCTTTTATGTGTCTGACGTCTGAAGGCTGTATTCATTAAGATGGGGGCTATTGAGTGTACCAGGCATCCCTAGATCCGACGACACTGGGTTATCCTCTTCAGCGAATACCAAGTGATATTGATAACAGCAGTGGTAGCGAGGGCAGCCCCAACGTATTTAGTAGCACTAGATTCTTTATCCCTTTTCTTATAGTCTTTACCTTTAAACTGAAGGGTATAAATCAGTAAAACCACAATGAATATGCCCATCGATATCAGCCACATGAGTCAAGGATTAGATGAAAGAAGGTCCTGATCCTGATGACATTCGGAATAGTATTGAGATCGCGGTCTGCACGCAATCTGCACCCTCGACATGACGTCAAGCTACGCGCTGGCGTACAACCATCAGTTTTGTAATGGCTTTAACTGTTGTCGAAGTATGCTGAACTTGGCGAAGCTAGTTGCCAAGCTAACTTGTACAATCAGGAGATGCAACTGCGCATTTTACTTTTCTGTATGACTGACATTGTAACACAATCCCTTCCATTTGGATGTAGGTTGTAGAAGACTCAACCAGCAATATTTGCTCCTCAGACGTGCATTGTTTATTGGATAGTTCAGAAAGATATTGGGCTGTGAATAATGTCGCCCACCGAAAAGTATCTTTATACTTCTGAAGTGCTCCGTAGCGATCCATCTGCTTAAGACTAACTCGGGTACCTTAGACAGAAAACGTAGTTGTTTTCAGTCAAACGTAACGGAACTGAGTTGTTCAACAATGAGGCTTCTAGAACATTTTAGACTTATGCCGAAAATAGTGAGGACTAAGAAGCGGGTGACTTCTTCTGTTTTCGGGCTCATATACTCGTAAAGAACGCTTACTGTCGAAATGGAAAAGATCGTTCCACTTTGACCATCCAGCTAAGTTGAAGTTTTCTAAATTATCCACCCTTCTGTCCTTGGGTAAATATTTTCTTCGTTGGTGCATTAAACATAGGATGTAACCTTAAATCTGCAATCTCAAAGCAAGATCTTCGAAGGGCCATCTAAAAATTTTGATTTTAAAAATAAATGAATGGCAACTTCTAACACCCACTGTCCAAACAACCTTTGGCCAGTGTTATTAAACTCATCACAACCCCAAAGCGAGGGCGTATATATGCTGTCCAATGGTCAAAAATTTGAATTGTCTTACGTTATGCCTTTGACGTTGTCGTCAAGAATGTGTCAAAAAGACAGACGACATAGCATCTCAAAAAGGACAGACACAAAGTTAATTGATATCCTTCCACAATAACCCAGACTCATTTCTCACCATCGTCGTCACGTACGTGATAAGGTTGAACTTGAAAGATAAACTTTCATATTTTTCTCGGTCTCGCAGTCTCATTAAGTGGTACTTTCGTCCTCACATCATACCCGCATACAACCCGAGCTATAAGCTCCACCACACCGGCGAATACGAATATCCTTTAATTTTATACGCTCACATGTTGGTATATCCTTTTTTTTTGCTTCCTTTCGTTTCTTTATTTCTTGAGTTGCTGTTGCTAATATTAAGTTCTGTGAGTCTTTTTTTTTTCTTTTTTTTTTTCTGGTCTTTTGCTCTTGTTGCCTGCCCTCAGGAATGTTAATTAGAAAAGTCGGATGGAATTTTTGTTGGGCCGCACAACACCTGCAGACACAAACACATATAATGGAAATATGATACCGTAAAAAGTTCCAGAGGATGAGAGAGGGAATATTCATATCGGGACTCTCCTCTTTGATACTGGTAATATGTGTGTGACCATGTGTATGGGATGACTCCCTAAATAGCTTCGAATGAAATGATGTGTGGGTTTTGTGATGCCTCTGGTAGTAGGGGGTAACAGCTAAAGGAGTTTATTAAGTCATATGAAGTCGGTATACGTACTTGGGTGTAACCTTACAAAAAAAAAAAAAAACTTTTCCACTAAGAATCGGTAAACATTTTTGGGGTCTTAATTAAAAAGAACTTCATGCAGATAATGGTCTTAAATTTGACATTTAAAAGGGTGTAAAATGAACCACCAGAGGTTTTAACGAGCATTTGTTTTAAGGTTAGAAGTTCAAGGACATAACTACAGCAGATAATAAAGAAGTTAACACCGGTTACTTATGTTTGGTTGGCTCGTATAACAGATTGACCTGTACTGAACCTGAACTTAACAATGTGATTATGATTTTTATGGACTGTCATGAACGTCTTCGAGATGGTGATCAATTAGGGCGAGCATGCATTATACAGAAATGGTTCAGATACCTGATTTCAGTGGTGATGTAAGCGCATATAGGCAAGGCGTGTCATAGGTTTTTGCCTTACCTCGGTATATATTTCTTTTTACCTAGAATCATCGGTAACTTGATTAAATTAAAATTGTTTGCATTCAACCAGAAGTAACCATAACATGATTTCATCGCAAATCACCACCGGATTATATCAAAAACAAACCATGTGAAGGGATCCAAAGCAATCGATACGGTATATCATGCCACGCTGCTACATGACATCTTTTAGTCCCTACACCAACGGCCGCCAATCTCTTGTCCAATTCAAGAAAACTAAATCTCAGCACTGATGAGCGAAATAAGGAGTGCCGCAAGGGTATGTCTTCTCGTCTCTCTTTTTCAACTTCCACCGGATGTAATCAACATTGTTTCCAATGCTGATGACTGCACAATTAGATTGAAATACGGATTTACCTATCAAAAACCATACCGAAACTCAAGGCCATATATTTACTCATTCGAAAGAGAAGCTCGAAAATTTAGCCGAGTTGGGAGTAGTTGCAATAAGAATGTCTATCTGGTCAGAGCGAGCAGTAAAAGTAAAAGTGTTTCTTAGTGGAATTCAGAAGCTCAAAAAATATCCAGAAAACTTTTGAATACAGCATCTAAAACCCAAAAGAAAGATGACTGGAATACCTATCCGACTGTGCAGTAAACAATACAATTGCGATCTGGAAAGCAGTCGTGATTATGTATAGCAGTCGTGATTGTGGCATCCGACTTTCATCCCAAAATGTATGCTTTTGAATACGTGAACTTAGCAGGCTCCTTGTAGCCATTCGTGCTGAGCAAAAAACGAATGGTAGGGATCCCGCAGTTTTATACTGTTTCAAAGGGGCATTCTTTTTTTTGATTGAGAGAAGCATCTTATGATAATTTTACTCTTGAATGTTTATTAGATGTTCGGGAGAAGGGGGACCGTGACAAAACTTTTTTCAAACCTTGAGTCTGCTGCCCAGTGATCAAACACTTAACTACTGAGCCATGACGTTCTCGCACGTAAACTAATAGTAGGGACAGTTGACTGTGGTAGGTGTAGTCAATTATGGGAACATGACCAATTAAAAAAGAATACGGATGCATTATGCGGCTACCTATCAGAAGTAGGTTATTTCTTCCTTCCGAATGCATCCAACACCTCCTGCCTTATTAATTTGATCTTCGAAACCATAAAAACTTTCTACCGACCTGAAAAGCAATAAATAACATTTTTTACGAATTTTTTAAAACTTTATTAACCTTCATCCGAATGTTATTCTTCTTCAAACAAAGAATTCCGCATTTATTCAGGATGCGCATCGCATCCACTAGGATGCCCATGAAATAAAAAAGAAATAAAAAATTCGAGCTCAATGAAAAATACTCAAACAAAGGTTTATGTATAAGCAAATATAACCTGAAAACAATATAATAACAAACAAATAACACTTAATTTTCACGTGGGTGGGTGTATTTCACCCACCCACTGTGTACAATCCTCGGTACGTGATTTCCCATTAATCCAATGAATTTGCTTCAATAATTGTATTGATGCCAATACTCATGCACACATACAAACATGTGTGCATCAAGAGAATTCACAGAGTTCCTAGATTTTCGTTGGCCATGGGTGAGTGGGTGTTGAGTGAGGTCCTGTCGAGGACAACAAGTTTTATATTAAAAGTTGTTTCTTTTTTTTTCTATTTTTTTTGTCCGTGCTGGACGCCGCATATTGAAAATTGTGATTTTCGCACACAAGACATCGCGCCCGCCAACTGAGACCAGGGTGGAAGGATGATAATGTCCTGAGGCTGAATACGATTGTTTTATGCGTTCCGTTGAGAGAGAGGTGTTTTTTTTTTTTTTTTGTTTGTGTTGTTGTCGACGTCGTCGTCGCAATTATTGACATTTTTTTAATTATAACAGATGGCAGGAGGACAGGGACAATAAATTGAATTAAACTCAATAACTAAAGGAGGCAAGTACAAGAATTATGCCAGAAGTAACAACACATATACAGAGTTACGCCATCGAACAGACCCCCACCCCCCCGCCCCACTGAAGGACAATTATAGTGAATTTTTAAGTAAAACACGACACACAAGGACATCGGAGTAGAAGTACGATAGAAATTGTGCCTGTGGCAGAGAAATGTTGTGACATTGTTTAATTAAGGATGGAGGATTGTAAACAAATGTAATTAATTGCTATGTCATGTATTGAAAGTGGAAGATGAACAAAAAAAAAAAGAAAATGGGAACGAAATGGAAAATTAAAGGCAAATACGAGTATGTGTAGGAGACGACAGGTAATGGAGCTTTAATATTGTTCAGGATCGACAGTTGGGATATTCCTTGTTGACTTTTGCCAAAGACAACTCGAGTGACAGCATTCAAGGTAAATATGTCACACAATATAACGCACTGTCTGTTTGTTTAATTTCTAAATGCGAACAGTGAAGGTAAAAAGTTTGAAGAGGCTTATTTTTTGGGACCGAAATTTTAGGGGAAATTCGGGTAAAATTTTGGATTAAATAAAGTAAAGTGCTTGAAAATATCGAAATTGGGTTTAGTTAAGTGTAATAATAATTGGGGTGGACGTGGTGCAGTGGTAACATCATCGCTTGTCACGCTGTTGATTCACGGTTCTAATCCTGAAGTCAAGAATCATCTATTTATTTCACACGAAATAAGTCGATCACTTGCGAAAGCTAAGTCAACTCTACTGTGAAGGCATAACACTGGCAGTAGGGTGGTCATATGGCTAAAATGCAACTTGATCGTGATGATGACCTCAGGAGGACGGACAAAAATACTGTGAATCATAAGCAACGACAATGATAGCGAAAGACAAACAAAAATGCTCCCCAGTTATCTGGACAGCCACCCTTGGAGTTTACAGAAACTTAATACCACCTGAGTTTCAAACCACACCACTCTGTCTTTCTCTCTGTCTCTTACCCTTTCCATAAAACGTACGTGTTCTAAAAAAAATTAGTATAAGGGTATTCATATCCCCTTTAACAGGTGCAAATTATAAAAAAAAAAAAAAAATAAAAAAAATAAAAGTCTTCAGTTTCGAACAAAGGAAACTGAGACGTCATCACTTCATTCACTTGTGAAGATCCTAATTTAAGAGCCACTTAACGGATTTTGATGAAGTAATTCCAAAAATTTTCAAATCGTCCTTATTATATATCTGACATAAGAACAACTAAATGGATTTCGATGAAAAATCATTAAAATCAGATAAAGTGGAGATGAGACATAAGCCAAACACTATTATTTACTCTACTTTTACACACAGATTGTATCTCGTTTTTGTATCCTATTTTATAGTTATAACCTATTTCATAGGGTATAATAATTTTGATACACAGTTTGTGTGATAATAACGATAAACCCCCAAAAGTATATCGAAAGCTAAGCCGAACTGGCAAAGTCCGTCCATATGCCACCAGTTTTTGGGCCTTAAATTTCGAGCTACGAAGGTGAAATTTGGTGTAGGGACTACTTTTAACCCGGAGCGGTACAAAATCGCCAGCATAATGCCTATATTTTATAAAAATATTTTTACTAGAAAGATATCGTCCTAACAAAATCCGAGTATATAGGAATTCACATTTTCTACAATTCGTTTATAAGTTGTATAATGGCACGCCTACTTTTTGGGGGCGTTTTCTTCAAAAACCTAATGTTGCCTAGTTTTTAAAATCTCATCAGAATCCATGAACTTCGGCAGTAAATAGTTACAGCCTCGCCCACTTTTTTATAATAAGAAGCCATCAAATACATTTTTCTGATAAACGCCCACTTTATTTGGGATGATGATAAGGTATAATATGATCCCCCCCAGTCCTGTATGTGTGAATACAATAATTTTCTAAGAATTTTCTGAATGATCCTGTTTTTTATCGCTATTTACGGAAACCTAGCGATCACCTAGAAAGTTGTTACTTGGTGTGCGTATACTAATGACTACACCTGATGGAGACTAAAATTGATTTTAGAAATACAGGGTGTTGCAGAAAACAATTTTGGTTTGATTTATACACAAAATGTGTGTTAATTTTTCTCACACATCCAGAGGCTAGCGGATGACATAAAAAGCTGAAACTTTACAGACTAATTGGGAGAATCACAGAAAATAATAAAATAGAAGAATTTTAGATTTTCCAAGTACAGTGTATTAGGCAGAATATTTATCTTCTGGGTTGCAGCATACAGTTCTTGCACTGGTTTACTCCTTCCACACCTCTCTAGAAGTTTTTGGATGACCTAACAAACTGAAATTTCGCAGACTTGAAGTACGAGTATAGATGCCTCAGCAGAATATAATAAATTCAAATTTTAGATATTCAGAGTGCATGATAGTACACAATTTTGATATATGTGTGAATTCCCGCAACCCTCATAAAGTTCTGCAATGACTTAAAATACTGAAACATAGCAACCTTTTAGCTAGATCCGCGCAGAAAAACAAGCCAAACATTGTACGGAATATTAGTCCTCTGATTTGTAAAAAAAAATGTACCTTCCGCATCCCTCCAGAAGATTTAGGATGACTTAAAAATTGAAGCTTAGCAGACTTATACAGTAGATCACTCAGAGGCATAAAATGTTGTCTAATTTCTGATTAACACAGGGTGATACACAGCACATTTTTCTGTGGATTTATTGACAATTTATTGAATCCCGAAGTATAGGACGTTGCACGGAATATTTGTAAAAATGTACCTTAACTTCTGTATGACTTCCAGTACTCTTTCAGAAGTTTTAGGATGACCTGAAAACTGAAGAGTAGTAGACCTGTAGACAAGATCACGTGGAAAAATAAAATCTTGGCCAATTTCTGTTTAATACTTTTTTTCGATTTATAGGCAATTTTTTGTACTCCTTCAGAAGCTGTCGCATAACGTCAAAAGCTCATACTTTGCAGACTTATTGAAATTACTACGTAGATAAGAAAACAGACCCAAACTTTGGATTTTAAAATTTCAGGGTGTTGCAGTGAAAATTTTTCATCTGATTTATATAAAATTTTCCGAAGTGAGTGTGTCTATCAGTATCCCAAAGAAGCTCTTAGATGACTTACGAAACGCACGCTTGTAAGATAAAGAACTTATCTGAGCCACATTTTTTTAATTTTAGAATACAAGGTCTTGGAAACACTGATTTTCTTTGCGCGCAGTTTTTCAAAGTGTGTACGCGTTCTCACACCCCTCAGGACATTACATGTTCTACCTCAGATGACATAGGTAGCTGAAAATTTGTAAACTTATAGAATGGATCATGATCCATTTCACGTAGGAAGGTTTACTATTTGCATAAACTTATCCTGCACGTCGTTGCAAAGATAATTGTTCTTCCCGTTTATGTACAGTTAGTTTGATTAGCTTACCATCAACAGACTCATATACTTTATCTTTACAAAGGCTTACGAATACATTACGCTCTACGGGCATAATTATGTAAACTTTACCATTAAAGATATTTTCGCAGTTTTTTGAAGAAAAAACCACGACGAGCACGTTAAAAATTCGGTGGCTTTTAGTACGATATTCGTTACACTTAACTAAGGCGCAGTCCAATGACTAAAGTCCCCATACACAATTCTTTACGATTTGAAAACATTATGGAAATACCTGCATCAATTTCCCATCGAATTGGCCCACAAGCCATATGGTTACATTGCTTCTAGTAATTATTGATTCCAAAAATACCATCAACCACAAGAAGCTTAAAATCATGAGAATCTCCAACTGCCACACAATACACAAGGATCAGAACAGTAAATCCTTCTCTTCAATTTGGGGAGAAATTCGATTCCCTACTAAGAGGAGGCGAAATCTAAAATTGCAAAATATCTTTCTTACAGCATCCATGACAGGAATAATTACACAATATTTACTCTTTGGAACGAAATAATAAAAAAAAATCTCAGAATTCACCTCTTGCATTGCTATTACATGTTCCACTTGGAATCCAATCGAAGTACGCTTCAATGATCTATAATCATCAAAAGCAACAACGGAAGCAGCACCAGGACTAAAGTCCCCCTTCTAGTACACAACAATGTAACACCCTGCATGCACAGATGAATCGTCTAGATGGAGATAGAAACCTACCCGGCCCATCTCTGGAAATGGTCAAATTCACACGTATAGGCAATTGCAATATTAAACAACCCCGAGAGCCTCAGTAGGGGATCCAGTGTATCACAGAGTATTTGCTACGTCTCTCTACGCCCGAACGACTTTCGGGTGTACTCGTATACAGTCTAGGGACACTGTTATGTGGTAAGCTTACTTAAAATGTCGACAGGTAATTTAAGTCCGGAAATAACCCAATCTCGGAATTTCGCTATGAGAAAATCGTATAAAGAAACATGTCCTTGTGTGTACTCGTACAGCAAAGCACTACACATACCGGAGGAGTATAATAGGCCCAACTATACCTCCTGTCATACTATCCAATGGTCGGGATGGCTGTTGCAGATATTAATGGTTTCATGTAATAATCTCTACCACTATTGTATGATGTATTGTGGGGACAGTGGGGAAGACAAGAATACCCACTCGAAATGTGAGACTTTTTGAAAACATCATTCCATATACGAGTATGTAAGACTCGTAAAGGTCACTCTGATCAAATTGGTATCATTTTACTTTCTCAGAATACTATATACCAAAGTTTAACCTGAAGGAGGTGGGCCGTTCTTTTGATTGAGCCCGTAATAGATATTAATAGGATTGTATTTGTGCTATTGTATAAAGGCTCAGACTCTTTTAAATCAATGCGAATATCAAATTCACAGCTTGGTACGTACATCTCTACACATCACAGCAAAATGAAAAGCATGTGCATTAGGGAAGGATTAAAAACAGTTCGAAATAAAGTATGTTGCTTGTTCGTTATTCGAAGAATAGTATGACTGAAACATTTTTGATCTCTGATTTAATAGTCCCTTTGGTCTTTTTTGCACTAATAGTTCAAAGAAAGGTTTTCAATGAAATTTGGAATAAACTCGTAGTTCCAGTCTAGATCCCTAAAAAAAAAAACATTATAATGGAGCAGATAGGGGGTAACATACGAGTACTCGTAAGTTGTTTGAATGCCAAAAGTCTTCAAAAGTTGGAGGTTGTCAAGGAAGTCGTTGTCCTATGCCTAGCTCAAGAACCACTTAATGAATTTTAAATTTAAAATTTTGGTGTGCACATTTGACCTTACGTCCAGGTCATCCAAATTTCAAGGAAGGGTTCACCTAATGCATGTTGCCTGGTTCTGGCTAGTACCGAACATCTATGACAAGGAAGTGAACAAGAGTTTATTTTCATTCATGTGTCTATAACTCCAGCAGTAAGTGTTGTAGGGTTGCTTATTGTCCAAGTTCCTCCACTAATTACTATAATTCTGGGGACATTTACTCGATTTCTGCTTCGAATCTTATTTGTCCAGTATTGCTACACAAGTTCGAAGGATGTGATAGCCGAATCTATCATGTTTCGTTTGGGAGTTGGAACGTTCTTAAGTGCACGGAAATATCTCCAAAAACGAGCATAACTAAAGTCATCTACTTTTCACGTCTTTCCTGGCACGTAGAAGATAGGACTTGAAAGCTCTTAAAATCATAAGTGAAGGCAGATTGGAAATAGTGGTCATCGAGGAAACCTAGCACGAGCAAGTTTTTTTTTGGAATATATTATTTTTTATTATTGGCTAAGAAGCCATCGACCAAACGTCCATGTCCGACTACAAAATCATCACGTTTGCCCTGAAAGCACTGAAACAGCTTCCATATAAGCCCGAAGGAAACCATTTGGGGCTGGTACAACAATCTGAGATGTAATCGAGAGGTGGTAAAAAAAAAGTAGAGACGGGGAAAGTCACGCTGTAGATGAATTTTGAGACAGTAACAGGCGTCTATGAAATTAGTTACCTCACTAGACCCACTACAAACAATGAAATAATCTGAAAAGCTAGAAGAGAGGAATACAAGTCATGGTTAAAACGAGAGTGTCGCTATTGATAACACCAGTAAGAAAGGCGAAGATCTGGAATCTTACCATCCAAGGAAGGAGTCCTACACACCGATTTACAAACGAAGTAGGGAAAGTTCGAGAACGTGTGCGACCATCTATGTAGAACACCGACTGGACTAGTCTATGAACACTTTCCAACCGATCAAATCACAAGGTGTGGATGGCTTCTTTATTGCCGCGACTAGTAAGAAAACAAGATTCAGCCTGGGACATGAGTATATAGTCCATGTACAATGAAGTATAATGAAGAAGGTCAAAAGCTGTGGATAATTATATCAAAAAAAGAGGGCATACGCACCAGGTGGGCAGATTGAATATACGATCTGGCAACAAATTATAAGGTTATGCCGATAGTACTTTACTAGGTGCACCTAAGTGGGTTTAAAAATCAATCCAACAAAACTAACAACTTCTGTAACAATTGCAATTAATCTAGTTGGTAGAAGTTGATATAGGATTTAGAAATGTACTGGTCCCAGGGTACGAGACTTTTAAGATTGCATTTTTGCTTGAAGTCGTAAGAGATAAAATTATTAGCAAACATAGCTTCGTTAAAAAATTCAGTATAGCACTGAGGAAGAAAATGCTGCACGGATAAATCGAGTATACCTGAAAGGATCAGGCTAAGAATCAAATATTCAGAAACAATGGTTCAATATTTTAGTCTTATCCTCGCTAAAGAAAAACGACAGATACACGCATCTTCTCGGATAGCTAGGAAGTAATCAAGTCCTTAGAATCGTGTTCCCTAAACTCAATAACAGCGCTAGACTGCTGATCGTCTCACATAGAGATGATAAAGCAGTTTAATATTCATCTTTGCTGGATGTAGGTGGACGCGTGTTGCAACGATTTGGCTTAAGCTAGACCTGAAACGCTTTAAGATTCTGATTTCTCTCAACTGACTGCATATCAGCGCAGCAATAGGACTCATTACTGGGTTCTGTCTAATTGGTAAGCGCGGTACAAGGCTTGACGTTTAATCAAATAATTTATGTAGAACGTGCATGAACGAGAAGGTGCAGGAAACTATTTTCTACTTCCTTTGCTGCCTCACTTAGGAGCTTTCTATTACAAAACTTAGGCGTTATCTTACAAATATAGATATCAGAAGAATCTTTCGCTTCATCAGAAACTGAAAATGGTTCAATTAAGTAGGCAGGAAAAATTCCTCATGATCCATGTGGTATCACAACGTACTTATCACTGGCGTGTATTGGCGTTTTTTTACCTGTCAGCCACTTTAACATAACCTAATCTAATGGTTCAACATCTTCAAGCGAGTACTTAAGGAAGGTGGGTGATATGAAGTAGGATATCGGACAGCAGCAAAGGTACTGGAACTGAAGTCATTCATATGTTTTAAGCTCATAAATAGCTAGGGACTTTGTAGATAGATTCCTCAAGCTAAGCAAGGTCAACAATTTTATTTATACTGGGTATCAGATCACATTGTAATGCATGTAGCAACAATCGCCAGCTCACGTATGTTAACAGATGGATTCAGAAATCTCTGGATTGATGTGTGTCTTATGTCAGAAACATACTTTACTAACCAATCGTTCGTAAAGTTTAAAAATTTTGCTACATACGAGTACCATACTATTCACCCTAACAATATCGCTAAAGGGGGAATTAAATACATGTATTACCGAAGAAATCCAAGCAACAACTGTAAATATAAAAGCAAACAATTATTCTTTTAATACTGCAGCAATCTATTGCCACCAAACCATTTGCTAAAAGAAGACGATTACCTGAAACTGCTAAGAAAACTGGGAAATATATTTATAATTGGAGGAGACTTTAACGCAAAGCATGTCCACTGGGCATCCAGATTGACCGACATACTGGCCGACTGATGCAAATAAAATACCATACCTGATAAGACTTTTTTATAGTCAAAAACATATCTGTAAATTATCATCAAATTTATGAGTTCAACGATCTGAACTCTGACCATTCCCCAATATTACTCACGTCGAGTGAGAATATAATTCAGAAAAAAAATAGACCAACAAACGTACAGTGTGGGAAAGTTTCAAGAAAGCCTTGGAAGACATGAATGAATTAAGCGTGGCTATGTATAATAGTGAACAACTAGAAAGAGAAGTGGATAAATTTGTTAGCAAATAGTCTGAATAAACACACGAGAAATGGAAAAACTGAAGGGAACAACAATCAGCAGCAGACCCAAGACAAATCGAAATTGAACAATCTTACTCAATAGTTAAGAAAACAAATTAAAACATTAAAAGAAGACTCAATCAAAGATTATCTTAGAGGATTAACCAACGAAAAAACAACTGATTATTCGCTATGGAAATCAATGAAAAAAAAGACCAATTATGCAGATACCACCCATCAGAACAATTGAAGGGAAATGCGATAGAAGTAAGAAACACAAAGCCAAAATATTCGTTGAATACCAAAAAAAAATATATTTTAACCACTCAGCGAACAGGAGAAGAAAGTGAAATAAGACTTACGACTCCAAGCGAAGTGAGAAATGAGATCAAATCAGTTACCAAGGAAAGCTGTAACCAAACTAAGGAATTTAATCAACTCTGCTTTTAGAATGAAGTATATACGCCTCTGGAAAGTGGCTGATGTAATAATAATCTCTAAACTCGGAAAGTCACCAAACAAAGCGTCATCACACAGGCCAATTTCAATCCAACAATTGATCAAGTCCACAGAATAATGAATATCACTGAAAAGAATATTTGTTCTGCAGTATTTCTCGGCCTTTGACAAAGTTTTAAGTGGAAGATTCTTCAGAATAAAACAGGAGTTCCACAAGGTACCGTGTTTGGCCCCATTCTGTATCTCCTATATACTGGCGATCTCCTAGAGCTAGAAAATAAGACATTGGCCACATTTGCTGATGACACTGCAATCATAGCGGTAGGAATGAAGCTGCAATCCGCTGTAAATACAATCTTTAATTGGATAATGATCCACAGGGATTTAGGAGTGAAATCCGTCATAGATGAAATTAGGAAGAACAAACGAAGGCACGAATCAAGGCTTCAATAACACACAAAGGTAATACAACTTTTAGACAACGCAACATAGTACGAAGGCTCATAAGGAGAAAGCCTTTTGAAATGGTCTACGTACATATATCAGACCACCATACATTGGAAAGCATATATATACGAGTGTAACGGAACGATAACAACGGGGTGCTGGTTGTAAATTTACTCCCCCTCCACTTACTTATATATATAAGTAAATACTATCATCTGCCGAGAGACGCCGATGGGTGGAACTCTAGAGTCGACAAAACGAACATATACATCAGAGGAAAATTTCTAATTAATCCAGGTGACTAGATGTGTTCCATCCAAGCCTAACCAATGGTCTTAATCGGGGTTGGTAAATGCCAAACAACAGACGTGTTAAACTTGAAAAAAAAAAAAAAAAACTCAGGATCTTTCCCTCGATATCGGTTAAGTCTGCCAGCCCCAAGTTAATCAAGGAAGTGATACTCAAGTGTCTTCATTTTTATGTCAACTTGTTTAATATGGCTACACCGATAGTCTTCGCATAGATACCGAAGATGCAAAATCTACTGGGTATGTCAGAAATAGGTTTTGTATTCCTGTACAAGCAGAAGAAGTGTCTCTTCTTGTTGACGATTGACCTTTTCTTCTACGGTTGCGAATGCTTTAAATAAGTGCAAAGTTTGTTGTGTTTATTAGAAGTTAAGGGTAATGGAGAAGTCGGTGGATATGAAAGAGTATAACATCAAAACAGACTCAACCTTATATATAGATTGCATACAATAGATTGCATATAATTGCATAGAACCGTGATATTCATTTTACTTAGATTTCTGCTGGACACACTGTAAGATAGTTTGTTTCTAATACAGAAATATATTCACGTTCAGAATACATACCTCTAACGCAAAGATGATAGAGAAAAGGAACACTAATTACACAAGTTGACGCATATATACCCGTAGTTACCACGTAGAATTGGTGGTGTAAAACCGGAACTCTTAACGATACACCTATGCGTAGGTGTGTAATAGTACCCCCGGTAAACAATAGGAATGAGTACGACAACGAAACATTGTGGTTTTATCCGTGCAAACCCTTTTAATAATGCGCAAGAATGCCCAATAAGTCAAAACCTGAAAATAACCCAAAACCAGCATAACCAAATGCATGTGTATGTCAAAATATATGCGGGTATGTAGCACCCATGGATGTAACACCCACATACCGGTGACCCATCCTTAATGATGAATAGATTCTGGTTACATTTCCTGACATTTTGACTAAGGTGTTAATTCAGCGGTTTGACTAAAGGATGTGGTTTTGTGTTGCACATTCATAGTTAGGTACGTGGTGATGATGTGCGTTGAAGAGATGATGCTGGGTGGTGGTTCAAAATCGGTTCAGTAGATATAAGATGCAACAGTAGTAAATCATATAAATGCATTCTGCATTTGAGGCTATGCAGTTCTTGGCATCAAGTATCAGAGGCCATGACAAACCTCTCGAATCATTTTGTTTAGGTTCACAATGAGACAGAGAAAATGTCGTATGGGTATATGTGAGAACTTTAATAAACAGTTTCTGGTTGTCAAAATAATCAAATTTTTAAAGTATCCCTGACTTTTTTTTTCAAAAGAGTTTAAAACCATGATCTAAGTAGTAGAGATTTAACGGTTTAGTAACGATGCTTTAAAGAAACTTATCACTTGACTATCAGTCGTCGGCAGAGCAACGACTTTTAGAACTTTCGGGCAAATGTAGCCTGAAAAAACCAAAAACGCTTATTTCTAGCCCTTTACCAAGACCTTTTTTATTTCTACCAAGTTTTAACCAGAATCTGAACTTTTCGTTTATGTTATTCGTCAAAGCTTCACAATCAAAATTTTGCATTGTGTCCATTTAGCTAAGGAAACTTTTGCTGCACGTTGAAGAACTTTTAGACTGCTTTTTCCACTCATTCTAGCCCGAATTTAGAGACATGAAGTTATGTATGTATCGGATACCCCAAATAGGTGCTAATCAGTCTACGAGAAAAGTGGCCATAAGTTGGGCTCCTACGGCTGCCTAAAGCTAAAGGGACACAGTACTTTGAGAAGCAAATATGATACTGACAGGGCTGTAAGTGCACATCACAGTAATATGTTTCGCATTAATTTATCGATGGGTAGTGAGGTAGTCAACAATCTCAAACATTTCGAATGTTATTTGCTTTGGATTATAGACTTGCAACAAGTAACATCACCGAAATGGCTGATTACACGATTATTGAACTTAGTACGCAAAAGATGTATTGTTGGACGGCTTGTGTGACACGTAGCGCCATTTTGCTAGAACCAGAGATCGTCCAAGTTTATTTCCTCAGTCTCTTCTGGCTAAAAAAAAGCTTATCATGCCTTTGTACGCTCTCCGTTGACCGTAACGTTATTGAAATCTTCATCTTCGAAGAAAAATGGGCCAATAATGCAACCATTCCCCAAACCACACCAAACAGTAACAAGTTAAACTAGGGATTGAGTATTGTTTTCATGTTAAGAGTTAAGGCCGATAAACATCCTCAATAGCATACAAAGACGAGCAGTTCGCTTAATAGAAGATCCTGGACCAACATCCAACCTCGAACCGTGAGGCGAATAGAAAATACAAAGGGAAATTATTCCGAAGATTAGAATTCACTTAGAGGGGACTTATTTCTAAGCTTTTAATGTCCAGATTTGTATTTCGAGACTCATAGTAGATACCGGCGCCTGTACCGACACTAAACTGGGATACATCGGTATAGATAGTCAGTTCGTCTTCGGTACATACTACACCCGCATCGCAATTTTCTCTCCTAGGAATTCTGATAGAGAATCTCATGTTGAGTGGGATGATGTAATTCGTTTCTATCTGGAGCCACGATATACATCATCGAGCTAGAATTGAGGCGTGGCTGTAGAAATTCGCTATACAGAGACCCGCTTCCCTGGGCCTTAATGTAGGTTTTGCTACATAGATTTCTCAATAAATGGCTAATGGAGAAAGATTTAGTATCGTTATCAGAGCTGCAGTTGGTGTTGATCTCATCGATTTCGTCACACCCAGGCAACCTGCCCTTTGAATCTTCATAGCGTTCGCAAGGTAGCATTTCTTTTCGATTGTTTTCCACCAGACAATCGAAAAATAGGTCAACATGGGCCTCACCACCGCAGTACATAGCCAGTATACCACTTCAGGTTTAAATCACTATGTTTTCCCGTGGAATACCAGAAGTCATATGAGTGGTGGTAGGACCTGGGGGGTACCACAGTTGACTCTCTCTCTGCTATTCACATTGCCTTGGGTCGTGTACTAAGCATTTGCTCAACTCGTTTCCACACACCCGCACTTATTCCGGTCCTATACAGACGGCTTACTATTGCCTCAGTGTTCACATTATTGAAAGCCCCAATGAAAGGCACCCAGGATGAAATCTTTAACTTGAACAGTTTTTTCTACCGAATAGACGACCTTGTGAAGGGCAGTATCTACTGATTTGCCGTTCACAAGGTAGTTGACGGACACGCATTATTTGATTTCGACAAGTAGTTATCCCCAATCACATCCCTATGTCGGATTGTGGAAGTCGAACTTGATGTCCCTACCTTCACACAGCCAGGGAAGTGACATTTCAGAATAGTTTCTAGCGTATAAGTCTATCCAGCTACCATCACAGCACTTGATAGTAGACATCTGTGGTTTTGTAACATAGTGTAAAATTCATTGTTAAATAAATAATAATAAAATATCTTGTACAAATGACATCAGTTTTAAAGTTATGTTTTCAAGAGAAACTGTTGGCAAAAATTACCTACGAGTACATACATACATCATGATGATGAGCTCCCCCATTTTAATATTAAGGTATGTAGGGATACACTTCAATGTAATACTTATCTTATCCAAACCATATTGTAAACAGATCCTTAAATTCTAAAACATACCTGAAAAGAGAGAGAAAGAAAAATTGCCATTAATATATAGGTATCCAATAAAAATTATCTTTAAAAAAAAATGATATATCTTATAATACACGGCTGACATTGAAAATCTGTATCTGAATAAAACATTAAGCCGCCCCCAAAATTTAATCCACATCCTTTAAAACTTTCTTTCGATATACTTAATAAAGCCCGCATTAAGAAAGTCCTTTTCTTTCTGAGAGAATTTACATCGAAGGAAGTACAGGAAGAAGAGATATAACTTTTCTTTTTCAATTTCACCAAGGATTAAGGGTTTCTTCTCGCCCCGCTAATCTATCTTCATTGATTTTAAATTGAGTTGAACAAATATTTTTTCACATCAAACAAAAAACTTTTTTTTTTTTTTTTACTACCCCACCCCACCCCTTTTAGTGTCCTGTGTGTGTTTTTTATTTTTATTTTTCCTACTCAGAAAGGATTACTTATAAACTCTTATAGCAATCGTATTATCCAATTATTGATGAGAGCCAATTTTACGACCATATACACATGGTCCATCATTATAAGGTGCAAGGACTCCTCCCTGTGCCCTCTTTTATCTTTCTGGGAAATCACATAAAGTATTGCAAGGATATTCAGGTGAAGAGAAAAGAAAATTCATCGTTTATCGAGTATACTATAGCAGGCCTCTGTATAGTGAATTTTCTGAGCCACAAACACACACATAGTCTGAGTTCTGCTGGTGGAAATAAGTGAAAGGATATTTTCTTTAAATCCGATTATGTTGGGAAATAAAATTTTCCTCATATAATGTTTTTTTTTTTTTTTCCTTTTCCTCTATTCAGTACCAGTATCTCACCCTCTGTTGCTCAATCTGCTGAAAGTCCTTTGAGTTCGTCTTTCACATTTTGTGTGTGATCGCTTAACTGAAATTTGGTGGAACATACGAGTATAGATACTTACTGGTAAATGTTAGTGTGTAGGTGTATGAATTTGCCAGACGTACAAATGAGAACTTACTTTTCATTTCTTTTAGCCAGGTTAGAGTCGAGTCCTTGATGTGTTTCAATGTCGCTCTGGCTTGACTGTAAGGTGTGTGCGCGAAGAATATTATTGAAAATAAAGGAATAAGACGAACACATTCACGGAATCAGCAAAAAACTGAATGAAAAAGGAAAATGTTGATGTTTTGCTGGTTTCCAAAGGGGCTGGGGGACAGCCACTGAGCTCTCTGGTGCATGGAAAAAGCATAGAAAAAGGACTTTATTTTCTTCCAGTTTTGTTGTTATTACTTTAACAATAGTTTAATCTTTTTTGCGACCCCTAGCATCTTTGTGATTCTCTTTTGTTACAATTTACTACATTAAATGGACCGGGGGCATGAGTGCGATGGCGATTTTTTTTAAGGAAAGCTAAGTGCTGGTTGGTTGTTCAACTGAGAGATAGATAGCTTTTAGTGTTATGGCCACTGAAATCTATTTCAGTTAGAAACTACGACTGGCAATGTGTACCTCTGGCATTTGGTATATGTAAAAACCTATGTAGGATGTATATACGATTTGGTGTTGGGATGTCAGGAAATACCTCTAAAGTACCTATTTGTATACAGTAACCTCAGATCTTTCAAAAGTGATAAGCACTGAACCGGAGAAACCTAATTTCCTAAACTGCGGCCGCACTACGAGCTGTTTGCCTGTAGGTTAGTGGGTAGTGAGTCGCCAACCCTCTCTCGGAACAAATTTCTATCACAGATAGTCGCACAAAGTCGCCAGGCCTATAGCAAGTCAATCAAGTCCATTTCATAATTTCAGCTACTCTCCAGGTAAAATAGAGAGAAATTGGGTAAGTTCGGGTTCATTGTTGACTGGACTGGCCGCTCTTCTGATTGTGTCAATAGAGCCAGATATCCAGGTGACATTTGATTTTAATTTTGGGCAGGCAAATGCTCCCATTTATTCGGCTAAATACAAGCTAAAAACTAAGACTTACAAATTAAGACTTAAAAATTAGCATCAATGTAGGAGATCGAGTTTTAGGCATGGATTGCTGCGGTTGAAATCGAAAACTGTAAGGTTTGAGTTAGGACATTGTAAATTACAAGGGTTAGTGTTGAAGAAAATAGAGTTATATAAGGATGTGCAATCGATAGAACCTGAGAGGTGAATAAAGAGAATGTCTGCTACGTCTTTGCATTCTTTAAGGGTATTCAAGTTAATAAGGTTGAGGCGGTCTTGTTAGGGAGGCAAGATAACAGGGTCGTTCCAGGACAGAATTCAAAGAGCAAATCGAGGAAAACGACTTTGAATATTTTCGATTTTGGATACATGAAGTCGATCTTGACTAGCGTACTCGCGGAGGACTCCCTCTAATGGTAATGGAAAGTGATCTGGTTACAGAAGGGTTGGAGAATTCTTTGAACCAGCGTTTGACAAAATCAAGTGATGAGTGTGCTTTAAGAATTATCTCATCGATAAGCGAACAGAAATTTAGCTCCCAAGATAGCGAGGAGATTAAAAGAGGGATATAGGGTGACAAGGTAATAGATTGGCATTTGGCGAAAAACTATGAGGTCTTGCTGAGAAGGAGACTATAATCTTGGGGTGAAGAAATAGCTTTGAAAAATTTGGTATCGTCAGCGTATACGGAAACGAGTTTAATGGCCCTCTGAAGATCATTTATAGTTAGGATGAAGAGAAGTGGACTTAGCTGACTGCCTTGTGGAACACCAAAGGTAGTCAAGAAAAGAGCGGACCGGAAGCGAACAATATAAAAACGATTTTCCAGGTAAGAAGATATAAATTTTAACAACATGAGTTCAAAGCCAACGGCAGACAGTTTGCAAAAGATTAATTGATGATCAAAAGCTTTACTAAAATCGGTTGCAACAACATCGACTTCGTTGCCATCCTCTAAGGCTGAGATGGCAAAGGAGATAAATTCAACGATATAGCTTTCAGGAAGCCTTGTTGACAAGGTGAGATAAGAAACTTGAACAGAAAGCTTAAGGCTTCGTATAAAATACTGTCGAAGATTTTGGGTATATGAGAAAATTTAGCAAAGGGGCGATAATTAATTACTTTGTTCTTTGATCCTTTTTTGTGTTTCAGGAGGTATTCTGAACCCGAGGAAATTCTCATTCTGAAAGGGATAGCGAAAAAGGAGGAGAGAATGGTTGAAAGAGCACTTTTTAAGAAATATAGTGGGAAGACCATCTGGTCCGCGTATAAATTCATCATTAAGTTTTTGTAACTTATTTTCTATAAGATTAGGATCAACGGCTTGAGAGCAAAAAGAACTGAATTAAGAGGAGTCCGGTATGAAAAAGTTTCTTTATATAATTTGCGAGCGCCAAAATGAATATGAATACCCTTATACTGTTACAGGGCTGGGGCGTTTAGGAAAATGCGAGTTGGTAAGATTCGATAGGTTGGGACGGTAGAAAGTAACAACACATAATGAATATTTCTATTGAAACAAAGTCGAGTTTAGAAGAAGAAACAGCAATAAGAGAAGAGACAAGGCTATTGTGGACGGCCAGTAGAACGCCTCGTCAAGGTCAAAGTCAAGGTTCGAGGGGGTATGATCGTCATCTTGAAAAACATTAAAAGTAGGGCGGGAATAACTCCTAGTTCTTTATGTCGGGGATTAGATTAGTTTCAGTTAGAGCATAGATATTAAAAGGGAGATCATGCGATTGGGACAAAACAGCACAGGTTTTCGAGCGAGGGGCTCTTACGTTCTGGTAGCAAAATATGAGAGGAACGTTGCTATGAGGAGGCGTATGGGGTAGTATTTTATAAACTGACAAAGATGGCACGCAAGAGACGAACAATATTACCGTGGTCGACTCGGTTTCGTTGGAGGTATGAGACACTTTTGCAATGTACATAATTAGCAAAAGTCATCTGCCACTTTCTGAGAAGAGATATTGTAAATCTCATGGTACCTTATATAAAGGTTCCTGAGGCTGACAGGGTCGGTGGAAAAGCCTTCCTGCTGAATGGAAAGCATGACGCTTGTTTTAGTTTTGCCCTCATAGCAAACCGAGTCAGATTTATTATGTATGATAGATAAGCAAGAAGGATTCTTATATTCTCGTATATTGTTGTTTCTCTAAGCCTAGAAAATGCATAACGACATTCAGTGGAGTCAAAGGGGATCAAGAATAGGGGTAGAGGAGAAAGAGATTATGGAGGAAGGTATGTTAGAAGTGGAGTTGGATGAGGGATTAGACTAGATATTATATGTGGGGTTTCAAATATGCGATGTTAGAAAGAACACAATTAAAATCACTTTAATATGAACTGCCGGTGTGTGTGCCTTTTTATACTTTCAGGACCGCTCAAATGTCCTATAAAGATGAATCTTTATAAAACTTGTAGAACACAAGCTATGTGAATGACCCTTTATTCACCAAATATTTGATTACCGTAAAAAATTAACACGTTTCGGTGTCTTCAATAAAATTGTCCAATTACAATACGGGTACGATTTGCAAGACCTTGCAAATTATATAGAGAGATACAATTTCTTGCCTGTACAGAATCCCTCATGGGATAGAACTTAACTGAGACGAGTTTTCGATTTCCAAAACATTGACAGAGCAGATCCAGGCGTACTGGATGAAGCTCCCAGGCAGCCGAGACGGTCTGTCTTTGGAGTTTGGCGAAAGCATCTGTAACGTATTTACGTGAAAATTTATTCCACCAAACAACTGACGCATACTAGTATGAGCGGAAGGATCTTATCATTGCTGTGTAGATCCAAAGGACTTTCCTTGACGATAAGCTCCATATCTTGCCGAAAACACCTTTCCATTGCCAGAAGACTGAGAGAGCTTTGGAAGTTTTCAGCTCGACATTTTCAAAACAAACACTTGTTACTCTATGTCTGCCTGCCTGTTCGTTTTCATGCGCCTTGCTCAAAAACTACTGAACAGAATTTAATGAAATTTGTATTGAATGTTCATTCTGAGATACAAATACTACATAGGTAGTCTCGCCTAAAAATTGTCAATTACAAATGGAGTATGGTTAAGAAATTGTGGGATAGGGTCTTCAAATCATATTTCTTAGCCGCCTAATTGAAGAAAGTCTGAAGGAATTTCGCTTGCAAGTTAACACTGAAATAGTAGTAGTTCCACTTGGAAATTATTAACATCAAATTGAAACCATTTGTCATGGTTTTTGATTTTTTTTTGTTCAACAAATGTTACAAGAAAATAAAATATTTTTCATTGGATAATGCTAATTGATAACACAAGTTATCCTAGTGCTCGCGTCTTGTGCGCCTAAACTCAAGAACCTCAACTCACCACAGATCTCAGCAACTGAACTGAAACTTATGCATAAAGACTTCGGATTATTCTCTTGCATGGTCCAACTGATCCGGCTCGTTATCGCTCTTCTGTTCTCAGAAAGACGGCACTACTTGCCGTACAAGCCGTCCTGCAATCGATCTTTTGCACACTAAGTTCAATAATTTTGTAATCAGCCGTTGGACATTGTGGAGTGCCATTAAAAATCGATGTTATGCTGACAGTCTAGAAACGATTCAGGCACTTAAGCAAAATATTGATCAAGCTATTCGTGAAATAGAGCCCTGAACCATCGAAAATCGACTGCAAATTAGGATGACAGGAAACGCTACTGTCAAGCCAGCTATGGCAACCATTTAAATGAAATTATTTTTAATAAATAATCGGAAAGTGTATTCTCTTCGAAAAATATCAAGTGGATAATGGTCAAAACTAATTTATAACTAACCAATGCCTCTCTTATTTTGAATTTTTGATTACATTTTTAGTACCTCTCTTATTAAGGAGGTCTAAAATGTTCCAAACAACATTATTCCTCATCTGTTACCTATTTGTCATGGAAATACTAAAACATTTAAGCCAATAACCACAAAGCTACAAACTGAATTTAATATATAAACTTTCAAATGCCACTCGTTAGCTCTATAAATAATAAGTTCAGCACACCATAATTACTCCCTGTAATTATACGAGTCCGGATTAGAGGAACACTTCCACAGAGAACTCATATCAGAGATGGTTCACATTTCTATGGAAACGTTTGAGCTATATACATGAGAGTGTTTCTTAAACCACATTTCATTCAAACATCCTTGAACCGTAGACCACTTTAACTTTATTGCACGGTACCTACCTGACATTTAAAATCCCAAACAACTTTGCAAGATTCCCAGAGATAACAATTCAACTTATTAAACCAAAGAAAACCATAAACTCCTTATTTTACGTTTTCAACAACTTGAATCCGATTACGTTGCTTAACAACTGTTCGTTACTACTTAGAAGTTCCAGCTGTGCAGCAGTTATCCTAAGAGCACAAAAGCTGGTCTATACTTTCATCAGAATTTTCACATCATCAGACCAAAAGAACGAGGATAAAAGCAATCAGGATTCATCCAGATGTTGTTATTTTGTGGGACAACACAAAACTGCAATTTCTACCGCAACCAATTAAATTCCCATTTGCTATACTTCTAAAACGCCAATCTTTAAGGATCCTTCTCAGTTGAATAAGAAAAAGAAAAACCACAGAAAATGAAAGGATATTCCTTGCCAACACTCTATTAACATCATAATCATAATAAGGACAACAAAGAGAAAACACAAGAAGCAGCCGAACCAAAACCACAATTCTCACTTCACTTTAAGCTCATTAGCAGATTTAACTTGTTATATACTTGTGTATGTAGTAATTCCCTTTTCATATCAATTTTGTATCCTGCCGAGTGTGTAGTATTTTTCTCAAGGATCATGCCACTACTACTTCAAACTACAAATGCGGAGGAGTACAAAGTCAGCATCTGGATTGTTGCTGGTCTACGCCAAGTTTAAGTGCTTGCTTACACTTTATTATTATCTTTTTGGCATCATAACCGAATGTAAACCTCTGTACTCATCTCTACTCGTATCTCTGCACATACATACTCGAATATCCGCAAGGCGTTTTTCTTAAAAGAGCTCTGGTTTACCAAAGGAAAACAGAGGATAAACTCATACTCTCTACATATCTGGTTAAATAAGCTGTGGAAACAAAACTCATGTCACTTGCAGCAACAGCAGCAACAGTAGTCGCAGAAAGATGAGAAGAGAAATTTGACTTCAGTTACCAAGGACTACCTACCAGCAAAATGAGTGGAGTGAATGTTTTTTTTTTTTGTTTCTTTTCTTTGCAAACAAGAATCATAAAGGATATGAGGTAAAATCCTTGTTTTCAAATAAATTATGCGTATAACGTATGAAAAGTCTAAAACATGTCAGAAGGACTTAAATGGCTCACAAGGACTGCACAAAAGTTTTCGCATAAATTCAAATTAATTGTCCTGCCGGGACAATTTGGGTTAGATGGAATCATGTAACTTTTGGTTAGAAATACGAGTATATTTTGTATTTCTAATTGATTAACAGGCATCGTTTTGGTAAAAATTTGGTAGGATATTTACGAGTATGTATACAACTTTTCAGGATAATATGTTACAACTTCGCCCACTATTGGTATATCATAGATGCAAACGTTTTCTGTTTTATTCTCGGACACGTCCTCCCTTGTGTGTAAATCTCAAAACTCTCTAAACATCTGGTACCTAATTCGACTAGCGATTGAGTTCTAGTCCTTCTTGAATGTCGTTGGATGCAGATACTTGTGAGATGCCTAATTGTCTTTCTACTTATGTATTTTTAGAGTCCTGTAATAGAATGGTATAAACGGACCACTATTGGACTCAAGTGTATGTCTATCTGTCTATCCGTGTGTCTGTCACAGGTATCGTATTTGGTGGTTCACCAAAAAGAATTATTTAAAAAAATTATTTTTGTGAGATTCCGACTTCTCGTCAAGGGGCAAAATAGCAGGCCATTGTGCAATTGGGGTCCTTCACAATAATCACTATGAACTAGCAACGTTTGTATGTTGAGATATATTCAATGCCAGCCTATTATCTGCAAAGTCAAAGAACAATGTACGAGTACACTCAGTCACATTGTTCGTGGACATTCTAGCAGAACTTCCAAATTCTCTTGGTAAAGTTAGTTTGGAGACATTGATATCAATCGCTGAACGATTGGTTTTTACTCACACCAGTACCAAAGTGTTGGGTCTTCTAAGGAAACTAGGTGGTCCTTACATCTCGTCGAGCCAAATACAGATCCCAAATTTTCTGCTAACCGAATCGTGGATATCCCACAGTTAAATCGGCAAAAAACACTCAAGATTAATCAGGAAAGCCTCAACAGCTCCATACTCAGACCTAACCAAACCTTTCTCGCTAGCCGAAATCGAAGCAGCTCTGGACCTCCTCAAAAATCCCAAAGCAGCAGGCCTAGATGGACTGTCCCAGGAGTTCCTTAAGAACTATGGAGTAAATACTAGTTTACTGCCTTGCACGTTTTTTCAGCAACATTCTTGAAGCTGGCCACCTACCAACTGCTTTTAAGCGCACCAGATTAATACCGTTACTGAAACCCTGCAAGTCTGATAGCTACCGTCAGCTTTCATCGCTCTGCTCAGGGTGTGTTACAAACTAATAGACAGACTGCTGTACAACCGTATTGAGGTGACTATCAACACGCGCATTCCAGAAGAACAAGCCGGATTTAGATCAGGATGAAGCTGTACAGGCCAAGTCCGCACACTAACAACTTTCATCGAATCTGGTTTCCAGAAGGGTCTAAATACATCAGCTGTATATGGCCTGTTATACAAATTGTTCAAGGTTATCAAATGTACTAAAGTTTAAGCTCTTATAAACAACATGCTTTCCAACCGCTTATTTCAAGTTTACTGAACGACGCTTCCAGTAAGCCTCGAAAACTCAACAACGGCTTACCGCAGGGATAAGTGTTGACTCCCTAATTTTTTAACGTCTATATCGCCGATTTGCCAAGTATGATACTACATCTAGGAATTTGGATATGCCGACGACCTGTGTCTGAGTACGCAGAGCAAGGATATGAAGTCTCCGGAGGCAACTCTCTCGCTGATTTAGCAATCTTCAGAGATTACTTCCAGAAGTGGAGACTATTTTCTAGTATGAGTAAAACCGAATCAGCTTGTTTTTACCTTAGCAGATACCCAGTTAACAACCGGCTCAAAGTGGACTTTAACGGGTTCAATATAATCACCTACCGAGTTTTGGTCAGAGGTTGAAACTGGCTTTTTACTTGCACCTACAAAGGACAAGTATTGGTTTCACGAAAATGTTTGATATCGAGATTTTGTCAATCTTAACTCAAAAACCGGACTGCAGGCGGATGGGTGGATTTTTTTCAAACTTCGTATATGGGATTTGCAGAGTCTAATGGTTGGTTTTGGAAAATAATTTTTCGATTTTCTCGATTTGAAGTGGGAATATGCTATAAGATAGCGCACCAGGTTTGGGTGGAGGTAGGCAACATTTCCGTCCACCCGACCAACATGAGGTGAGGACAGAAATATCAAACAATGCTGCTGGAGCTGATGGCCTACCAGCCGAGCAATTTAAAGAAGCGGGAGATGATTTGATAAGGAGCATGCATTGAAAAATCTAGTCCGATGAATGGAATCGATGAATCATCGTATGCCCGATCCACAAAAAAGGACTATGCAAATTAGAGAGGCATCATTTTCCATTACTTTCAAAATCTTGACATTATTGAAAGAACTCTGAGGGCTGTCAGTGAGGCCTTTATATGAGTGAGTATTGAAACAGAAGCAGTAAAAATGAGTTTGGCTGTGAACGAAGACAAAACGATTTATACGAAGGGACAGCGAATAGGACGAAACGTCACCATAGACAACTATTTTGTCTACCTAGACTCCGCGGTTAACTCTGAAAATGACACTAGTGCTGAGATCAAACGAAGAATTGCTCTTGCCAACTGCTATTTCTTTGGGCTAAGAAAGCACTTGAGTAGCAAAACTCTCTAGAATGACTAAGATCACTCTATATAAGACCCTCATTATTTCAGTTCTGAATGTTAACAATTGGATTGGAAACTTTCTAGACAAGGCTGAGAGAAAAATTTCCAAGTGTTGGGTTTTCCTGTGTCCTCGGTTAAGACTTCCATTGTTTCATATGAATATCACTTTAGATTGCATAAGCTTCAAGGATTGTAGTTTAAACTGCAATGTCTGTAGAATGTCTGTAGAGGCATCGTTACTGTCTCCCAGCAAAAAAGATCACAAGCTATTTACTTGCTTTGCAAATCAGCGACATAAAAGCGGAACACTTTCCTTGCGATTGTCTTGTCTTTACTTGTATCCGCCGGAAGATTTTTGGGGCCGATGTGGTGAGTACTGGACAGTGATCGCATAAGTTCCTCACCATCGAAAGATAAAGAAATTCCATTAAGGGGTTTCTGGCTGAGTACCAGTATTGGGCGAGTGAAACTGGAGATGTTCAGCTATGAATCTAGGTACTTGGAGAGAGTAATTGGTTAAAGTCGAAGTTCATCAATGACGGTCTGAAAAATACTAATGATCTGCTTAGAAAGCTGACCGAAGCTGTGTATATTCATGAATCCAATAGATAAACGATTTAAAGTCTATGGCATCTCAGGACTCAGTAGAATATATTCACGTATTCAACGACTATTAGAGAAGTAGGTATTTCTGTGGATAACATATTAGAACTGTAACGTAGATTGTAGATATGTTATAGAGGTGTACGTGCACTGAGACCTTTATAGATCTATTGTGCTATACCGAGTTGTAGCCTCAGTCGATGATATACTCAACTTAGGGCACTTCCACCAGTCGAATTGCATTGATAAATCTTCCTCTGATAGTTATTAGGCATCCAGATGGTTCCTTCTTTTGTAAATCAATGCTCCATATTTTTAAATAGATTCCCTGAGATTTTCTCAACGTGTCCGTAGAATCTGAGGTGTACGTTTTACTCTATTGATACAGATCTTACTTCTTTTCTGGATGTAGTTCCCGAGAAGCAGTAGTCTTGTAGTCTTCATCTTTTCCTAGTGCTTCCCGTATTTTATGTGGTTCCAGCCCGCAGAATGGTTCTGGTTCGACAAAAGTGGTTTCAGATCCCTCTCTTGCTAGTTCATCAGCTGCTTGATTACCCTCTACTCTCACGTGGCTTACTATCCAGTAGAGTGTGATTCTGTTGTTCTGACCAGGTCTATTTAGCTTAACAAGATACTCCCATACTAGCTGTGATCTTATTGCTTTTATGGCTTGGCTGTCCGACAATATTGCGATATCTAGTCCGAGATACTTTACGTCGATGTTAAATTGGGTGAGACTTTCAATTGCATGCACCTCTGCTTGGAAAATACTGAGGGAAGTTCCCATGGCTTCCAAACACATGGTTCTCGTCACTGGTCCATTCTCTTTTACTACTTAGCTTTTTGGTATTTTGTTTGAGTTGGTACATCCCGACTTCACTGCACCATTCTCTTTTGCTGCTCAGCCTCCAGTTGAATTTTCTCTCGAAGCACTATCTCTTAACCATATCACCCCTGGGCCAGTCCAAAATCGGGACTGATTTGGAAGGTGTTTCTCGCTGTCTTTGTGCGATGCACCTTTCCCGACTTCCTCTTCAATTATTTTTACTATGGTTTCTTTGGCTATTCTTTCTAGCACTAAGTGTATAGGAGTTCCAATATTACTTCTAGTGGCGCTGTGGGACAGGTTCTCATAGCCCCTGTAATGCATACGCAAGCCAGCCTTTGTACTTTACCAAGGGTTTCCCTTGTCATTCTATTGCTCCGTAAGTATACTCGTACATCCATCTCAGTGCTGCTGGGTTGCATCTCTAGGTTTTACCTGAGATGTTTCTGCACCATCAGTGCTCGAGTTGCTTTGGTTAAAACAGTTTCTTCGTGTTTTTTCCAGATATGTCCTAGTGTTATACCTAGATACTTGACCTGTTGTTGTGGGTCGACTCTGATTCCACCCAGTGTTATTCGGTGGAATCAGATGTGTTTAACTCGCCTTTTCCTGGTGAAAGATACTATTGTGCTCTTGGTCGAGTTTATGTATAGGCCTACCGTTAAACACCGCTCCCGTGTGACTCTTAGTCCTCCCTATATTATCTCACAGAGTGTTTCCTCAAATTTAGCTGTAACGCAAGTAAAGTGAAGTCTGTGAAGGGCATTCTTATAAAGCAGACAACAGAGGAGTAAAAACTTACAAGCTGCATTTACTTCAGAGTTCAGAAGTTAAGAAGTTACATCTAAAGATGTACCAAAGAAATTCACATAGCACAGAGTATATCGCTGAAAGCTTCTGCTTTGATAATTCTTCAATTGTAAAATAATAACATTCAAGTTTGAGAGAACTTACGAGTATACCTACTTAATGAAAATTTATTATTTTTCATTTATCCATACGCATTTATTTTTCTGTGGGTCGACTCACGTCCATGCGTAATGCTTGTTTCCAAAAATAAAGTCAAAAACTTTCATATTGGGATTTCCTGGTTTGCTTTTCCTGTTTAGTTTTCTTTCGCTTTTTGTTCGCCTTTGACATGACAGAGGAAAGAGGATGGGAAAAACTTCCTGAAAATGAAAAAGTTCATAAGTGGGGTATGGGAAATCCAACCTGCTTAGGGTCTATTTTTTGTTGCGGAGCACTGTAAACTTCAGTGCGAAGCTGTCGTGTACACATCACTTACTCTGGTTTCTATTGGGGAGGCTTCGTGATGTCAAAACCTTCATCAACGGGCATTGTCCTTTAATACAGTTAGGTAAAGAAGTACAACTAAGGGTGGCTAAATGGGAGTAGGTAGCTATGTCTCTATGCTTTTTTTGTTATTTAAGTCAGCAATGTTAGATTGGAAATAGAGTATTGAATTATAAATTTGCAAGGATGAAGAGGGGCTAAAATAAATAAACATATTCTCTGAACTTATTTTCCTTGGTAATATAAATTTGTTGACCTGAATAAAGAGGAGTTATGGTGTAAGCTAAGCTAAGGAAATGCATGGAAAGCATCATTATTTATTATTTAGGAGAATTTAATGAAGATACAGGGGGAAAGTAGTGATTGAGGAAGTTTCTACCTGTGAATACGTCTTTCTTTATCTTCTGTTAGTTGTGAACCATTTAATGGATGCTGGAGTGTCTACCAAGTTTGGCGTTTTTATTGAATTTTGTTCTGCAGACCTCTTTGCGCAGAATGTCGTTCATAATGTGCTGATACTATGTAGGGACACATAGGGAAAAAAAGGAAATGAAGACGCGGTCGCCCTAGAAGCTTCGAATTTTCTGGGTCTTGAACTACATATTTGCTGCTCTATATATAGAAGTGCAGAGAAGCCAAAATGGCAATTGGAATGCCATTAATCTTTGCGAAGTATGGATAAATATGAACCAAATAATCCTCAAATGGATAGTAAAGATATCCGCATGACATGGCGACTTTAGGTATCATCTAAAAACGATTGGACCTTGTGAAAGACTATACCTGCAGATTATATGCTTGGGGTATGTGAAGACGGCAGCACACATATTGTGCCAATGTGAGGCAGTAGCTTATAGAAGAATGTCCATGGATATCCTTCATCGACGAGTTTTAGATAAATAGGTAGATAAATAGGTGCAATGGGTTTAAGCGCATTATAACCTTGTAGATCTGGAGCTCTAGCCGTTGAGTTACTCGAGCTGGGGCAATTTATGTAGTCCAATTACCATAATGAACGCAAATATCTGGGTAGAGGTTAATGGGCTCCCATGGACTCCCTTCTTTTATAGATAAGTGCTCTACACTCTCTAAGGACATGCATTGGGGTCCTGCAAAATCTACAGGCTCTGTTTTTCTAAATTATTCTATGTACAGTGACCCGTTAGGAAGCCTGTGGGAATGAGAAGTGGGATTTTGTTTACGTATATGCAGACCTTACTTCTTTCCCGTTTTTCCTGACAAGTTCCTTGGGAATTCCTGACAATGTTTTGGCTCTTTTCACTTCTCTTCGTTTCTTAGCTTTTTCCGTGTTTTATATGGTCCCAACCTGCAGAATCTTTCTGGTCCAACGAAGGCGATCTTCGTTCGTCAGCTGAGGGTGACTTTGTTTTTCTGGGACAGACCTGACTTCATGAGAGCGCCGTAACTATCCGACAATATCGGTGATATTTCCTATCTAGGTTCAATTGAATGCACCCAAGTATAGTGGAATGAGTCTCAAGATCTATTCCCGTTCCGTCATGGGACAGATTCTCATTGATTCTGTTGTACAAATGCAAACCATTTTTCAAGGATTGTAGTAGATGTTGGGTGATTAGATCCAAAGGAGCACTTAAAACATTTGAAATGTGCTCAATATTTCAGTCATGCATCGTAAATAAGCGAGATTGCCATCATCCAAGATAACGCCGGCTCACCTAACCGAGCAATTCGTTCTCACCATTCTTATTAGTATCGCATCCGGATAAATCGCCCCAATCTAAGCCAATAGCCCAATATAACGACATCCAGACTTTTTAGCTAATAAACTGAGGCACTCAAAACCTAATCAGCGTTAAACTTTGGCTCCTTTCTCAGTATCACCTATCATTCACCTAAAATCGGTGCTAGTTCCGTATATACAAGTACATAGATACATTTTTAATACAGTAAGAGCTACGGACCCCCATTCATGTATTTTCTACGAAGCAAACGTAAGCAGAAATTTCTTGGCACTAAAAAATTCAAATATATTTTAATTCCTCCACATAAAACTCTACTTAAGCTCAAAACGAGTATTTAGGTGCATGGTTATGTTTTGTTTAACTACTCACATGGTGTCTGCAAGCATCTTCCTGCCACACACTTGGCCATAACTTAATATAAACACAAGACAGACACTTTTCAACTTCCCTCAGCTTTTATCTTTGAATGAGAAGAGGACCATGGAATATAAAAAAAAAAACGAACCCCACTCATACCTTTCACTAAACCCATAGAGGCGAACGATAAAATCACATGACTTTCCACATATGCCCTCAAGGATGCAACAAGAAGGTAACGACTTCTTCGGAACAAGTGTGCTGCAAAAAACGCACCATGCAACAAAATAAAATTACGTACTAAAGCAAATGGAAGGGCTGAGTGAAGGGCGATAGGAATAAGACGGGTTGGGTTGAGAGAGAACGGTAGAGCGTAAACTTTCTTTAAGTGAGTTGTATCGTAAAGTAAATTAAAATAAAATGAACTAGGACACACCTTAATATCCTTAGAGCGGAAAGTAGAAGAAAAAAAAGTTTACAACAAAAAAAAACCAAACGATGTTGAAAAATTTCGCCTCCAGGAAAATACGATACATATACACGAGGACGGGGAAAAAAAAAACAAAACAAAAAACCAAGTCGGAAGAAGAAGTCGGTAACTCTTTATTTGATATAAAATATGCTGAAACAGGAAACGGAACAGGTTTTTCTTCGTTTTGCTCATTCGTCCTTTTTTCCTTCAAGTTCAGCTGAACAACATCCGTTTGCTCATTATATGAGCATGTGTTTAAGAGAGTGTGAAGTTTCTTAAAGATGGGCCAGGCGCAAAAGGAAGACGGCTCTAAAACGAACAGGGATAACAAAATAAAACTGGATGGAGAAAACAAGAAGAAAACTTCTTCCATCGTCTTCTTATGTTTCTTCGTCAATTTCTACCAGGTACACGAACGAGTTCATCTTCAGGTGCTCTCATGCAGAGGCAAACAACGATGATTCCGCCACTGCCACCGTTGCCGTGGGTGAGCAAAAAACTTTTAGGTTACCCACCCTACCTACTCGTACATGGTTGGGTAGCTATAGCACCGGCCGACGAAGAGTATTTTTTTTTTTTTTTTTTTTAAGGCAACCCCACCAACCTCCATCGTGTATCTTTTCTTGATGATATGGCATCTAGCGGAAAATTAATTTTCCCTAGGTGCTTTATTACAGCTCTCTCTGGTAGATGGCCCAAATTTGTTTCTTCAACATACTCGTACCTACAGTGGGAAATAGGAGTGTTGAAACACAAGCAAATCAAAGCTTTTAAAAGGCATTCTCATAGAGTTATTTGAGCTTTAGACAGACGTCATAGGCTGATTTGTATAGCCCAAGATGTCAAAAATTCTTCACTTTAAACACATTGTTTAATTAGTTGGATTACGAATGTTCTAAAAGATGGTGGAAGGAGTGTCATCCAAGTTAATTTCTTCAGTTGCTGGCTGAAAAAAAAATCGGTTATCATGCCACTGTAGTGCTTTCAGTTGACCGTAATGGTGTTGTCAGCTTGAACTTTGCTGTCATTCCGCAAACCACATCAAACAGTCACACAGTGAGGATGCATTCGCATCTCTACGACTATGTGTGGATTTTCCGAGCCCCGAATATGGCAGTTTTGCTTGTTTACATAGTCGCCGAGATGAAAATGTGCCTCATGCGGAAAAATGATTTTTTTTTTAGCAAAATGACGTCAGAGCAGTTCTAAAGCCCAAACAGAGAAGCGATAACGAAGCGGCTGGTCATTTTGCTTCAACTCCTGAGTCAGTTGAACCTTCCAAGGGAATAATCTAAGGTCTTTATGCATAATTCAGGCTAGTGCGGCTAATGTTCAGTTGCTGAGATCTGTGGTGAGTTGAAGTTCTTTGGCTTAGGTGCATACTTTTGGCAACAGCAGCGGTATTCTCGGCTAAGCACACAGCACGAACACGAGAATAACCTGTGTCATCAATTAGCATGCCAATCTAACGAACTTTCTTCACAAACTTGCGTACAGCAGCAGGTTGGTGCATTATTTCGAATGAAATTTCTTTTCAAAATTCGCACTGTTTTGGCAGGCCTGCACTCGCTTAGAAAATAAGTTTTCAATATTTTCCAACGTTTTTCAAGTCAAAATCGAAATTCATTTCGTACCGCGGAGATAAGATACTGTGTTTCTGTGCGAAGGAGCTGTAAGTGTCACAATAACATCTAATTCATATAGAAACCAACAGATGGCCCACCCGTTATAAATAAAAAGGAAATGCGTTGTAGAGGAGTGCTTTTAAAAAATTTAGAAATTGTAAATTAAACACAGACCCCTTACTTCGAAGGATAAAAATGTTCCCCTTCGCTTGTCACAAGGTTCAAGGTTCAAATCCCAGAAAAAAGAAAAACATTTTTCGCAGTTCCACCTTTTGCGAACGTCTGACACTCAACTGAGAGTAAAATTGTCACGGTAAGCTTATCTCAATCGAAAAAAATGTCCTTGAATAGCGTAAAATTGTAAGTAACAACTATTCGTGCAGCACACTATTGACTGTGACAATATTTTTCAGGCTCTGTATGGCGCTAAAATATTTATACATTACATTTTACAATATGATTTTCACTTAAATTATCATAATAAAAGCGATAAGAGGTGCCAGCAATGGATTTTTTTTTTTGTGAACCTGATATTGCAGCGCTATGGACAATTACTTTTGACACCGACTGTATGCATGTTTCACATATTCTATTTTCTTATTTGTGAACGAGTGAGAAACTGAGAGCGATTTACATTTGAAAAAATAAATCTTAAAAAAAAAAACGCTTGCCAATTTTTTGACATATGAATGTATGAGTATGTCCTTAGGTACTCGTACCAACCTTTACATTCTTGCATAAGTATACCTCTATGTTAACACCTCCCATCGTTGTACGACCTATATACATAGTTTATAACAGATAGAGTTTTATTTATCTTAAGGGCTAGTACTTGTTTCCTGAAAATTGTCGATCTCGAGATTTTTGGATCTACCTATACACTTCGCGGGTTCGCTTAGTTACCTCAGAGTTGTGTCTTTTTGTGTTTCTATGTTCTAGTGATGAGAAATTTAGGGTTGATTTCACCAAAATTCGTGGGTTCGAAAGAATTTCTTCGACATGTACGGCCAGAGAAAACCGAGACAAAACTACTTTGAAGAAACTTTCTCAAATGACACAGACAATGCCCAGCTACAACACATTCCCCCTCATGGGACTGCTGATACTGTCTCCCTGTATCCTCATACTGGAATCGTCATTGCGGGCGATTTCAATATACACAATTCGAATTGGCTTCAACATTCTGGCCAAACAACACCCGAAGGAAATTATGTTGAACTTTTTGTTGAGGTAAACAATTTGACTCAGCTTGTGAATGAGCCTACACATATACCGGACATTGAAAGTCTTTTCGCCAACACTCTGGATTTCTTTCTTATTACGCACCCTGATAAATACACCATTTATGTTCTACAGCCTCTAAGCCGGTTTGACCATAATATCATATCAGCTACATACATTTTCGTACTCTGACCACTCAATTAAAGAAAAAACCCAAATCCGACTGGGGTAGCCTTAAGCTTCTTTGAGAGTTTTAATTAGTCGCTATGCTCGATAGCGACGTGGATGTCGCTGCTAATATGATTACAGACACTATCCTCTTAGGTATGAATGATTTTATTTCTAACTGAATGAAGACCATCGTGGTTTGATCAGAGCCGTAAAGATCAGGTAGAACAAAGTAAGTTTTCGGTCAGAAAGAATTTTAAACAATTCAGAAAAGACTCCAATTCGACGTATCAAATTTTTACATGGCCAAAAATTGAGGCAACCAATCCTACAATGTCCCAAAGGACATTCGTCAAAAATATTAAAATTGTTGCCTCGTCCGCTATCCCTACGCTCATTTACAATGACATTGCAGCTGTCAGCTCCTTAAGCAAAGCCAATCTACTTGCTGCTCACTTTGCAGCGAACTCCACACTCCCAGATAATGCTTTGTAGCCGCCTGTATTCGAAAGCCTCAAATTTTCCATGGGACAAAACCACTTTCACACTCGTACAGTTGCAGGAGTACTCAAAGATCTTAATATAAACAAATCCGCTGGTCTAGATGGTATCTCCCCCATAGTTCTGAATAGGTGTTCTTCTACGCTGGCAAAACGCCTGCGTAAGCTTTTCTGTCTATCCTACTCTTCTGGGCCCTTTTCCGATGGAAAACAACACTCATCCAGCCCGTCCCTAAAAAAAGCGGATCATCCTCAAAGGCAATGGAAACGATGATAAATCGTCAGCTTATGAAATATATTCAATGACCAGCAGTATGATTTTCATAGCAACAGGTCCACTGGTGATTTGATGGCATATCTTATCGAGAAGAGGAATCAATCTCTCCACCACTTCGCTTGATATTTCAAAGGCACTTGATAGAGTTTGGCATGAGGCTCTTTTGTCGAAAATGCGTGCATATGGAGTCGATGAGTCTCTTCCACAATGGATTAGAAAATACCTTTCAAATTGTCTTAGACGGCTTCAAGTCTAAAATTTACCATATATGTAAATGCTGGTGTTCCTCAAGGCTCTGTTTGTCGCCGACTCTCTTATTTTTATAAATGTTCTCTTTTCTGCAACTTCTAATCCAATCCATTCTTTCGCTGATGACAGTACCCTCAGTTTTTCATATTCGTCATTACTCTTCGGTCGTAGAAGAAGAATGAAAACACATTTCTGACCTGGACACCATAATCGAATAGAGTGGAATTAAATGCTTCCAAAATACAATGCAGTCTTCTGTCTCTCAAACGAAACCAAAATCCTCAACCATTATCCATGAAAGGTACTTGCATCGCTGAAACCGCTGTGTAGTAATAACCATCTTCGATGGAACGATCACATATTTGAGGTCGCCAAGACTGCTGTAAAATGTCTAGGATTCCTTAAATGGTGCAAAGAGAAGAATATTTTACCCCGTCTTATCTGGTCTCAATTTATAAGGCAGTCATCCGCCCAAATCTTGAATATAACGTTTGGTGCACCCAAGACCGTTCTGCACATTCTAGACAGGGTACAAAATCGCGTGTTAAAACTTGTAGGTGATAGAGACATTGTGAACTCCATAAATTCACTCGAACATGGTAGAAATGCCTCGTGTCTTTCCCAATTTTATCGCTTCTTTTTTAAAAAAAATACTTCAGCGAAATAGCCAGTTACATTGCACCCCTTCAAAATGTCACCCTCAATAAGGCGTCATGCTTCGAATACACATCAATTCACCCTGAAACCCAACTTTAGTCGTACTGTACTGTAAGACACAAATTTGTATTTCAACTCTGTATTTCCTCATCACTACAATCTTTAATCATCTCCTTTGTTCCTCTTTCCCATTTTCCCAATCGCCCGTGCCTTGAAATATTATAAGGGTATTCATATCGCTTTTGGCGTCCGGAAGGGACATCGGCCAATATTTCTTTGAAAATTAAGCCGGTGCCGCAGTTACCATCATCGAACGATGTTGGAAAATATGTTGAGACCAGCTGTGCAAAATCAACCACAACTATGGTTCCAACAGGATGGTAGCCACAGCGCATACTGCAAGCGATAAAGTGATACGGGATATCTTCGATGAGCGCATTATTTCGCGCAGTAGAGACTTCAATTGGGCGCCGCGTTCACCGGATTTAACCACTCCTGACTGTTTTCTTTGAGCTTATTTGAAAGAAGAAGAGTGTACGTCAATAAGACAGCGACCATCCCCCAACTGAAAACCAATATTCGCACTGAAATCCGTATCATGACACCTGAAATTTTGCGAAAGGGGATGGAAAATGTGTTGAAAGAGTACGAATGTGCGAAGCAGAAAATGGCTAACATTTGTGAGACGTATTCTTTCACGTTCAGGTGAAATCAAGTTATAACGAATTCAATCCATAAAGGTAATTTTGCGCCACCCTGTATGCTATTCGTTTTCAAATAACACATTGACATTTAAAATCAGTTTGTGGGAAAGTAAGTTATTGTAAAAAGAAAAGACTTTTCATTTTCTTTTTTCTGCACTTCAAACTACTTTTTGCTTTAACAAAAAAAGTAACAAACCTCCTTTACATCAATAGGTCCTTCCATTTTTTATAAGTTTTTACATTTACTTCAAGCAATCCAAGCTAATTTTTCTACAGACATTTTTCATCCAAAAATCTCATTTTATCTGTCAAATCTTTCTGTTTCCATTTTGTTTCCTTTTCGTGTAAATTTTCTGAATGATTCATGGGAATAGACAAGGATATCCACAATATAATACTTACTTCCATACTTGGTCGTACATACTCGTAATACAAACACCAAAGATAGAAAATTCTTGGGGTGGATGTGTATACAAAAATTCTTGCAGCATCGTCGTATGTACCTATACATAGTAGTTGTTTCATTGCATAATTGTGCTCCTAATTTAGGTTTTGTACATAAAATACTAAAAGTTATGAGACACTTCATGTATTGAGTACATACATATGTACATAAATGAACGAATTGGCTGCAAAGATTGTTAGAAGATGTCCCTCCTTCGATCTAATATCTACGAAATAGCCTGAATATTGTTAACTTATTTACAACCAGGGACAGTATTTTTTTTTTCTTTTGTCGGGTCAGCAAACGCTACACTGGAACACGTTGAGTAAACGCTTCACTGATAAGGAGCTTATTGAATCAGCAGTCTATCTTGTTGAGAAACAGCAAGAATGTCGCGGATTTTATACTGACATGCAGGAGCATTCGTTTAGTCATCGTTAATGGAGGCCCTGACCGAGGACGCAGGAAGATCCAACGCAGGTTCGGGTTCTGAGAATACCTTCTTCTGAGCCTTGCCTTGCAATCTAATTTCATTCCCCATTAATCCAATGTGGCCTGGGATCTAGACGAGAATCACAGAGTTCAGCTTTGCGACCGAATTCAGATCTTCTTGCATTCTAAAGGGTGGTTAAATTTTAAGGGGCGATGTTGAATGTGAACCACACCTAAACGTCAAGTTTTTTTCTGCATTTCATTTGACATTTCTCAATTTCAGACTAACTCAATTTGAACCATGGAAAGATACACAATCGAGCAACGCGTTAAAGTTATTCAGGCTTATTATGAAAATGGGCGTTCAAATCAAAATGCATATCGTGCATTTCGTGATTCTTTCGGTCAATTTAATCGTCCAAATGTGCGTACAATCGGAAAAATCGTGCAAAAATTTGTGCAAACCGGGTCTGTAGGAGATGTGAAAACACCAGTGCATGCTCGTACAGCTCGTACTGCAGAAAATATTGCTGCTGTTCGCGATAGTGTGTGCCCAACAATTGCACCTCTCACGCTCGTCGTTGATGAACATTATGCATAAAGACTTGCATTTACGCACTTACAAGGTGCAATTGACTCAAGAACTAAAGCCTCTTGACCATTTCAAGCGTCGTCAATGATCACAATGGTGGCAAGAAATGGCAACAGTCGATGATCAATTTTCGAAGAAAATCATCTTCAGTGATGAGGCACATTTTCACCTCAGTGGATTCGTCAATAAGCAGAATTGCCGCATTTGGGCGAATGATAATCCAAGAGTGATTGTCGAAAAACCAATGCACCCACAAAGAGTGACTGTTTGGTGCGGTTTATGGGCTGGCGGCATCACCGGGCCGTATTTTTTCCAAAATGAGGCCGGTCAGGCAGTTACTGTGAATGGTGTTCGCTATCGTGAGATGATAACGAACTTTTTATGGCCCGAATTGGAAGATATGGATGTGGACGATATGTGGTTTCAACAGGGTGGTGCCACTTGCCACATAGCTAACGAAACAATGGCTCTTTTGCGCGACAAATTCAATGGCCGTGTTATCTCACGTGGTGGCGATGTCAATTAGCCGCCAAGATCATGTGATTTGACACCGTTGGACTTCTTTCTTTGGAGTTATTTGAAAGAAAAGGTGTACGTCGATAAGCCAGCAACAATTCAAGAGCTAAAGGATGAGATAATTCGGCACATTAACGGCATGGAACCTTAATTATGCCTCAGCGTCATCGAAAATTTGGACCATCGGATGGAGGTGTGCCGCCGAGGTCGCGGCGGCCATTTGGCCGATATTTTGTTCCATACATAATTGCACCATACCAATATTATCATAATAAAAAGAAATGACAGTAATTTCCTAAATAATTTGTGTTTTATTCAAAATCAACATCGGCCCTTAAAACTTAACCACCCTTTAGAACTACCTTGGAAGTGGTCTGATTGTCATTACAGACGCAAATACTCCGACCCTTCCACCTTTTCCTCACAACATAGTTCATGGTCATTTGAATTGCATAAGTCTCCGTTTGAAAAACAGATGCATATTTGCCTAAGGAAAATGCAGCCTGATGTTGTCGTCCTCCAAAAGGACACCTGCACCAGATCCCTTACTGGTTTTGGAGCAATCTGTGAAGATTCGGTTACAATTCCGTCCTGGTTGAGATACTGGCCGAAGCCAGTCCTGAACACAGGGAAAGTCGACTTTAAACTTGCGCAACAACCAAAGTTCTGGTGTCATTGCTTCAGACGGTATATCCTTAAGACAGGAGTCATAGGAAAAGTGTCGCGCAAGGTCATCGAAACTACAGTGTAGGTTGTACCAAAAGCCACCTCGCCTAATTTTAGATTGCTTTGATAGTGATATCAAGAGGAGAATGAGTAGTACATCTAAAGCAGAGCCAGGCGTACTCGGAAAAGTTCCCATGCAGCCTAATAGTGCAAACAGGTAGTCACGTATTTACACGAAAGCCCCTTCCACCATACAATCGACGCATATGCTAGGAAAGGTCTTATCCTAGCCGTATGAATCCAAAGAACCTTTTGCTGTGATACGCTCCATGTCTTGCTGAAAGCACCCTTACATTGCTAGAAAACTGGCTCGACATATTTTGATCAAATGAGCTTTTTATCAAGGATTACTCCTCAATTTGGATATTTGGATTCATTTAAGATCCGGATAGTGGCGCCCTTTAACATAACCATATAGGTCAAGATCGTCGCGTATTTTGAAAATTATTATTATTTTCCGTCCATGCAAGCAATGAACGAGTTGTATAAGAACTAAATTAAATTTGAAATCGTGAACTCTACATATGCAAATGAAGTAATTATCTACGTCGCTAGTTTTCATATAAAAATCAAAACTCTTACTACAATATTTATGCTTCAGATAGCCTAAATATTGTTAAAATTCTTTCCCATAACCACTTTGCTTCTCCTCTGTGTTTACAGCCTAAAGAAACAGAAAACAAACCGAATGCATTTACTGCGCCCCATAGTAATAAAGCCTGAAACATAAAAGCTTTCATTTAAAGAGGGTGGCATCCTGTATACCCTTTCTACCAACTGAGAACCTGCACATATATAGAAGGACAACAAACAAAAAGAAAAAAAAAAAAAAAACAAAAATCAGCAGTCGACCAGCAGATAAAAACGAAATTCAAAGACAAATTTACAAAAGTCACCAACAAGAGGACACAGCATACGTACATTGCAGGACTTTCATTTCTTTTTTACCAGCACTCAGTGAGTAGTGTCCTTTGAAAAAAATCTTTGGACATTTTTTTTCCTCCTTTGCATCACTTTTTAGTTCACATTCAGTCAACCTGAAGATGAGGACAGAGAGATATATTTTTTTTTTTTTGCAACTTCCTTTGGTTGTAAAGGACACGACAAAAAGTTGACAGTTTTATTCCATGCCTATTATTCGCGTTAGGTGGTTTATTCCCGGCGGGTTTTTATATACGCTGTCCAAAAAGGCAAATGAAAGACAAGCAGCAAGATGAATCGGAGGATGAAACGAACGAGGAAATGCTATTTGCAAAGTAGTTTTGTAGAATTTCTTTATTTTCTATTTTTTTTTTTTTTTTTCGGGGGTCACTGGGGGTGGTACACGCTCGGGTTTTTTTTTTTTTTTTCTTAGGGACAGATGTATGACTGCTACTTCTGCGAATGTCCTTTTTAGTAATAATAATTGTAATAACAACAACAACATGGAAAACTTTTATGAGCAGTTTTGATTTTGGTTAAAAGAAAAAAAACGAATTTGTATATTCGTCTTGTGTGTCTCCTTCGTTCTTTATGGCTTTAGAGAGTCAGTGCGGTTCGGACGATTCTCTTTATAAGCACAGACATTGGGGGTGAGACGGATGAAGTTTAAACATTTTTTCTCACTTTGAATTTTTTATGAAGAGTGACAGTAAATTGATTTAAAATGACTTTTTAAAAATTCGCTATGAGTGGAGTTCCTTTTGAGATTCTTGTTTCGCTTTGTGAATGAAAAGGTTATGGCAGGAAAGTTTTTAACAAAAGATTGGAGAAGTATAAATAAAGTTGCTTGAAGTTTGGATAAAAATTGTGTAAAATTGGGGGAAGAACTTTATTTATGGATTGAAGAATGGGAGAAAATTGGAAGGATTTGTAGCTTTCGCGACAGTTTTAGGTAAAAGGGAAAGATGACGGTGAATTGAGCAGAATATTGCATCAAAAATCTCTCGAAAATCTAGTGGGACACCTTGTCTCAGGCTACCACCCACCTTGATTCGGAGTGGACTGAATGAGTTAGACTAATCTCGGGTTATTCCTCCCCCCAATTCATATCCACAGTAAGCAGTAAACCCAAGGCTATGAGTTTGTCTTTCGGAACCACTTGCTTCGTCAAACTGTGCTGTGCTGATTGAAGATCTTTCAAAAATGCTCTAAGAATCTAAGAAGTCACTAAATCTGTATTTGGAAAGGATGATACCGAGGCGAAGCAATGGTAAAACCTATTCAGCACAAGGGGCTAACAAATCCGGAATCAGCAATCTTACAACTTTTAACTACTTTAGATACGTGAAGAGTCTCCTTAACATTGCATATACTAAAGGGCTTTTTTTAGGAGGCGCCGAGTCTCCGATTGTAATAATTCTCAAACTAGCTGTTTTCAGATTTACACAGCAACAACGTTACCAAATCGTGGAATATTATTTTCGAAATCAGTGTTCAGTTACACAAACTTATTGAGCACTTAGTCAATTTTATGGACTGAATAATCGTTCATCTGAACATGCTATTCGTTGTCTTGTGGATAGATTTTTCGCACTAATTTAATGTTACATGTTATTAGGCCAACACCAAGAAAGAGACCAGTGCGTTCCAAAGAAAATATCGGCGCAGTTGAGGCGAGTGTTAATGAAGACTTTGTCAGTTCGCAGGTAGGTTGGGCTGTCCGTCCACAACTTGAAACATTTTGCGAGAGGATCTTGGCCTAATCGCTTACAAGATTCAATTGGTGCAAGATCGTGACATGTCTCGGACCTTCTCTGAATGGGCACAAAACCATATGCAATGAGGCTTACCTTTGCCTCAATGGATATGTCAACAAAGCAAAATGGCCATATTTGGAATGAAAACAATCTGCAAGTGACTCTTCAGACACCATCACATCTATAAAAATGTATTGTATGTATTGTATGTATTGTATGTATTGTTTATAAGCTGGTGGCATCAACGGGCTTAATTTCTTTAAAAATGAGGCAGGAGCTCACGTTACAGTCACTGATAACCGATACAGAAAGATGATCAATGAATATTTGTTTCACGTAAATTTGACGTGACATCGATGCGGACGATATGCGGTTCCAGCAGGATGCGGCTACGTGTCATACTGCGACCAATACCATCGATTTATTGAAATGAAAGTTTGGTGAGAGAGTGATTTCAAGACTGGGACCTGTAAATTGGCCACCAAGATCTTGAGATCTAACGCCGCTCGATTATTTTCTGTGGGGGTAAGTGAAATCCCTTGCTTACGTGGATAAACCAGCCACGATTGAAGCTTTTGAAGACAATATATGGCGAGTTATTGCGTATGTACGGCGAGATACGCTTTGTAATTGATAGTCGTGGTGCTCATATTCCCGAAATTATTTTTAAATGTTAAATGATAAAGAATTATCTGTCGAATAAAAGCATTTTTTAGATCAAAAACAAATGACGTGCATTTTTTTTTTTTAATTTATTTTTCGGACCCTCTTACAAAAACAGCTCTTTTAAAATCATGTCTGTTGCGAACACCTTAAGCTTTTTATAAGCAATCCAATCCAACATGGACAGAGTATTCATATTGCGGCAGATCTTGGATTAAACTGAGAACCAGCTTCTTTTTATCGACTTTAAGGTCAACTTTAATTGCGTTTATAGAGACGAGCTATACAGAGAAAGAACTAGTTTTGGCTGCCTATCAAATTCATCCATGTATGGAGACTGTAACGCGGAGAATACACACTCACTGAAATCTTCGACAACAGGAAAGAGTTAAAAGTGCGTGAAACTTCTTGGCTGTCCTGTAAATTTTTAAAACAACACTAGCGCAGATATCTTGCCAAGCGCTGTTGCATTAGGAAAATATGTAGTAAAGCCATTTAACGGACAAGTAAGGAGATTTTATGTGAGACCGTAATCATCCCTGATTTGTTTTGTATTTTTTTTTTCCACTGGGAGGTGCTAATTTTCAAACGACGAAACTGGACCTGTACCTAGTAACAGTGTGGGACTTTTACCTTCTCACCCTTTTCCCTGCGGTACCGCCTTCTTGGCATTTCATCGCAGGGGGTTATCTGACTTAACTGTCATTCGGATTGTGTTATATTTTGTCTCACGCTTTAGTGCTCTTAATGTGCTCATGATAACCTTTGCATTTTCAGCAACTGCATCCCAAGCCTTTTGGCTTTTAAGCATTTCACCAATTGTTTTTCGGGATTGGTGGCATGCCTACTTTTTCCCACAATATTTCCCTCTCTCCATGAAACCGTGGACATTGGAAAAACATGTGTTCGGCGTTTTCGATGCAGTCTACCCATCGCAGTAAGGGCAGTTTTCGGAAGTATTCCAGCGTTCTTACCACTCTCTTATGCTATGCATGCTTAGCGGTTAGTTCTCATTCTGCCTGCTTCAGTTCATATTGTCGTCGTTGCTCTTCTGCCAGGATGTCTATTGGTAGCATTTTTGATATCACACAGGCTGCATCACTGGAGGTGGTACGGTATGGGCCCCACACTCTCTGCGCACAAATTCGATATACTGATGTAAACTTACTCTGTTTGCACAGATTGGTGCGGCGTAGAGGATAATGGATGTTACTACTCTAGCCAAAAATAGACTTTGACTGTGCCTTGGGCCTCCTGTATTAGGCATGATTTGCGCGAGGGTTTCTTGAAGGAGAGACTCGCATCTAGTACTACTCGAGAGTGAGATTTCAATGTTAATGTGGAGCCTTATTGTTGAGGTTACTTATCTCTTCTAGAAACTTGACAGTCACAATAATTGCAATGTCATCGGCGAAACCTATAAGTTTTGTCTCTGCAGGTATTGGGAGGTGTAAGACCCCATCGTACATGATGTTTCATAGTAGTGGACCTAGCACTGATCGCTGTGGCACTCCGCCGGTGATCTTCTACTCTTCGAGTCCACTGTCTGTATCGTAGACTAAGACTCTACGCCTGAAGTAATTAGTCACCATTTTGACGAGATAAGCTGGAACTCGCAAGTCTCTGAGTGGCAGTAGAATATGGCTCCAGTTTGCAGTATTGAATGCGGTCTTGATATCCAGTGTTATCACTAGGTAGTATTTCTTCGTACCACCTTTCCATCCCTTGCCTTCTTTTTGTGCAGTTTTAACCACTACGCATCTACTGTTGAGTGGGCTGTACTTAATTCAAAGCCGATGAAGATACTGACTACGTGATTCGCTATATGGACACCCAATAGCAAATAATGGGTGTCTCTGAAATAGCAATTCTGCTAGCGTCTATGAAAATAACATCTAAAGTGACTATGTCCAAACTATCTACGTACGAGACCATAATTGTTCATCACTAGCCAACAAAAGAGTACAAGCTCCATTGTACTCATCCCGTTCGTCGTGAGCTTCTTCAGAAAATCTGAATGGGCAAAGATCCTACACATACGCTTTGAAAATCAAATATAGTTATCGCTAAGGACCCACGTAAACGAATGCGAATTGTCAGCCAGTTAACCTATAACGATAAGGATAGAGCTAGCTGGAGAAGGTAATAGATTAAGACCCATGCCCACTCCGGACTACAGCACCAACTATAGTATGTTAAATAATAATTCATGCAGATTCTGAACAAGCGGAGGTATGAGATCTTATAGTCTAGCTGCCACAATCGAAATAGGCCGAAGGTAACTTTACTATGTCGCAGGAGCAAAAGGTTGCCCATAAACCATGTAAAGTGTCCTTCATCAATTTTCAGAATGGTGCGTCAGGGAAGAACCTCTCTGTCATCTGTGGTAAGAACGCATGTAATACCCTTTACATGATAAAAAAGACAACTGACCCGTGGCACATTTACACTAAAAGATTCAACAATCATTCTCTAATGAAGCCGAATATTTAAGCGCAATCTCCCAAATACGATATAGGGTTCCTAAGAGGGAATATGCTCATAATCTAAAGATGACCTTTGTACATTACAGTAAAGATATAGTCGCAGATAAGAACTACTTATTTCCGAATCAAATGAAAACAGGGACAATTAAGATTAAAATTTGTAAACTTTTGCCCAACAAACCACAGGTCGACAAGTTTGCCAATAAAATACCTCAAAGCATCCCAATCCCCATTTATACGGTGCCTTTGAAATAAAACATTTCATAAACAAGCTGTTTAACTGCTAAAAGTGCAACAACCTGCCACATAAACTCATTATAATCCCCCGGCAGCTTGCTACACAGCATAAGCTGGCTGCTCCTCTACAAAATTTACTCACTCGCAGTGCTCAAGTTGTGCATCCCAGAAATTACCATCAAAAACTTAAACCGGTTGTAATGAAAAATTATTGCAGACACTTAACATTTTTCCGCGCCGAAAAGGGATTCATTTTCAGAGCACACAAAAAGGACCAACACCACCACCACCTCGGACCGACTAAAAATGTGCTAAAAAGAAATATTGCCTCACAAAAAAAAAAAAAAAGAAAAAGAAATTGTTTTCTTCCTTTTCTTTCTACTATTTCAATTCAGTCTCACACCTCGTCCATTTGGAGGATTCTTTTATCCTTTGCAATTCCGTACACGCGAATTAAAAACGCTCGCCAGCCCGACTCTCGGGTACGTGCTCCCTGTGGGTAGCAAACAACTCAAGTAGTTGCAAACGCTATCTCGTGCTTTCGACACCAACTACCACCCAACGACGCCGAAAAAAGGATAATTAAGCATGAACGCGCTTCTGCAATTCACGCCACAGACAAAGAGGTGACAGCAAAAAGGCAGAGACGAAGGTGGTAACCAAATTGGAAGTCCTTTATCCTTGACAAAGAAAACACTTTGCCATTCTTACAATGCAATTAAATTAATATCACAGCAGATAAATATACATTGTGTGGGGAGTTCTATTTTCGCCACTGTGTTGTTTGGCGGAGCTCTCTTAATTCCGACGAAAGGATATCTACTTCTCGGTTTGGTTCACACTCTCCTTTGGCAAAACGGTTCAAGGCATCTTTAAGTGAGTCACTTTGATAAATACTTTAAGCGATTTTTTGTCCACCACTTTCTGCCTCTACTCGACAACCACACTTAGCATCCACAGAGAGCAAGCGAATGACACGCAAAGCGAGAGGAATGTAATACTCGTACAAGGACTTGAAGGCAACGTAAAAAAAGTGTATAATGCCACCAAAGTGTACCTTTGTGACCAGCTCTACTCATATATACAAACGAGAAGAAGCAAGCAGAAACAGCCCACAAAATGATGATGCTACTTATGTACTGAGCTGGGGTTGTGACTACCGCTTCCGACTGGATTTCAAGCCCAAGTGTGCCCTGGAGCAATAAACGAATGAAAAGAACCCTTCATGAATAGCAGCACAGTCGATGCCAGAACGTTGTACATTTATTTATTTATACTTTTATAGCCGAAGCTCTATGGTAGAAAAATTACCCTCTTGTTGCTCCATTGCCAGCCTGCCAGAGTTACTTATCAGAGTATCCTACTCAGGCTAACTCGCTCTGACTACTCACACTCAATCTCGTTGCTGCTCTGTGTATCCTTAAAAGACTTTTATCCTCTTACATGAAATTTGCCATAGGGAATTTGCATATTTCATTACAGTCATATTAACGCCTCTGCCTCCATACAGTCGTTTATGATGATACTTGCTCCGGAATGGCTGAATGAATGCACTTTGCGTTGAGGGGTAAACGAGGACTAAGGATTGTTGAAAATACCAGCCGACGACACACCTTTGGAGAATGTGAAGAAAATTAAGCAAACAATTTGGCTGTAATCTTTCGCAGCGAAAAAGAGTTTCGGGTGACATTTTTCGAAATGCAACAAGTCGAAAAGTCGAAGGATATTAACGATGTCGAAGGATGTTTTAAAGGTGGGATGTTATAGAATTTAAAGTAATCTTAACGACCTCAGATGGTAGATGGAGAATATTCAATAAAAAATATTCAAAGGATTCTCAGTGGGCAACCCAAACCCAATTATGAAAAATATGGCTTAGGACCCAGAGATCCTCTGCCATGTAGTTGACGTTCGACCGAACAGAAATATTTAATCAAAATACCCAGGTGGTGGCAGGCTTATAGAGTGTAATGAGGCTCTTAGAAAGGATCATTTCAAAACCGAACCAAGCTATTTGGAATTAATTTGAGCTTGCTTCCTAAGTGTAAAAAGCTGTTTCGATACCCCCTGCCTGCAATTGTTATATTACGGACTAGGGTAAATGCGGTACTATCACTTGGAAATGGACAAGCTATAACAAATAATCCTTTGACTTTTGTCTGCAATATAGCTTTCATTGAATAGAGGGCTTCACCCAGAGAGAAGGAAGTTAAGTTTCTGACATGATAAAGTACGGAACTCAATA